>JAWPHD010001357.1:0-185000 GCA_037043455.1 Cyrtodaria siliqua
GTAACAACGGAAATTATATTTTAATGTTCAAAAAGTTGAACTTAATAGTGTTCCTCTTTATATTTGATCAAACTCTAAAAAAAAGAAAAGAAGACCTTTGTAGCATGGGAATACCACGTTTGTAGATGCGGTTAACATGGCATATTTCGTCCTATTAACATTTTAAATATTGAGTTATGGTCAACCTGGGGCTCGAGGGCGTGAACGGTAGCTAACCATTATTTCCACAACCGTTCTTGAACAGTCTCAATGCAACCGAGACTGCAGTATTATGTTTTATACATGTATTTATCGTGTTCGGCGATTTTCAAATTTCTCCTTTCATAATCTTTTATAACTATTATAGTTAAAAATGAAACATTATTTTGCCCTTAAAGGATGAAAATCAGTTTTAAAATGACCATGGTGGTATCAGTGGTCATAAGATATAATGTTTGTCATGGTAACACATGTGTATTTAAATTACCACCTAAAACCCCTACGACGTAAAAGTTTCACTTTAATGTCGTTAATTTAACAATTTAACGTTTACACGTCGCCAAACTTAGTCTCGGTCAGCCAGACCGTATCATGATATATGTCTTACTTGCAGATATCGGTCTGAGCAGATTAGGCCAATTAAGGCGCCCACTAGCGATTAACACAATTTATTCGCGCGTTTTTTTCACGCTCATAGAGTCGACGTTTGCGTGTCGTCATGTTGTAAAAACAAGTACAGCGTCAATTGTTGATGCAGCAGTTAAACTGTTTAACGTCACTTGCTGCTTCTCATAAGTTAAAAATAAGAAAATATCATTAAATTAACTTAAAAACATGTTTTTTGAAAGTCTCGTTGAATCTCTAAAAATCTCACCAAAATCGCCCAAAACGAGAGGGCGATTTTAAACGTCCTATTTTCCCCCAGGCCCTGGTTCTGGATCCGTGTAGCATAGCGTAACGAAGAAATCAGAAGCGGGCCGGTTCTTGCTAAATTTATTAGTGCTAAAGCAGTGAAATTTAACGACAGATGTACAACTTGTGTTTTATGTCACTAGCCTACAATGCATAGGCCACATTGATATATGTGTATGTTTATGACTGGTGAATGAAGGTTAAATCTTTGCCATAAGCCCACACAATGTTAACACAACAGCAGCAAAAAATAAATAATTTTAGGACACTTTTAGACAGTCTTTAAACCCAATTTAAGCTTTTAAATCAAATTTAGGTCACTAGGATCACATCACTAATGCAGTATTTAAAAGTTAAGGTCACAGCCAAGGTGATAGTGTTCAAAAGTCACTTTGTCATAGCAAAAACACAGTATTCCCTGTATCTTGTTCATTTCTTCCTCAAACTAGCATATCTATACATAAAGGGAATGTAGCAACACGGCCAAACAAGCTCTATAGTTGAGAGTTCGCAAAAACTTGGAAAAAGGTGAAAGAATAATCAAAATCGGGTGGGTGATAAATGAAAAATATATGACCATTTGAAGGTTGCTCTAAAATGGATATGTAAGCAGCCTTTTGAGAACTATGATGTCATAAATCCAAATTATATGGAATATTGATAAATATCATTTAAAGCAAAGAAAACTCGGCAAATGAATGCAGAATCCTTCAGCTTGTCATATAAAGCAATATTGCCATTAAGTTGACCTATTTTTAGCTCTTCTGGCCAAAGGCCATGAGGGCTTATGCGATCACTTTTCGTCCGTCGTCTGTCTGTCTGTTAGCAATTTTCTAAAATCGACATCTCCTCTGAAACCGCTTGAAGGATTTTGATGAAACTTCATCACAATGTTACTTGGGAGGGCCCCTATCAGATTTGTGTTTTTCGCGGCCGCCAGTCATCCAAGATGGCCGCCATGGCTAAAACTAGGTCAAATTTAAGAAAAGTTCAAACTACATCTCCCCCGAAACCACTCATTTCATTCTACTGAAATATCATATACATGTTCCTTGGGTTGGCCTCTATCAAGTTTGTGTTTTTCGTTATCATCAAATAATAAAAATGGCCGCCATGGCAACCATGGCGACCCAAAGTTTACATGGAGCTATATAGGAAAAGGTTAAAAATTACATCTTCTCTGAAACTGCCTGAAAGATTTTGATGAAACGTAACCACTTAATCCATTCCAGTGAAATATCATATACATTTTCCTTGGGTTGGCCTCTATCAAATTTGTGTTTTTCGTTATCATCGAATGATCGATATGGTTGCCATGGTGACCCAAGGTTTACATAGAGTTATATAGGAAAAGGTTAAATATGAAATCTTCTCTGAAACCTTTTGAAGGATTTTGTTGAAACTTTATCACAATGGTTGGCGTCTACGAGAGGTGTTCAAGTTATAAATGAACACTTTTGTTTAAGAAGTGATTGTCATAAAAAATAAGTGATTTAATGATGTGAAACTGTCATTTAGAACGTATGCATTTAAAAATAATATCCAATTTCACGCGGTTCTTTTTAAATTACATTTTGAATAAGGTGTACACCACTTTCTAATTTTAAACCTATATGTTGCTGTTGCCGTGGAGTTTTACCTGAAACCAAATAATTGCACTGAATGCATGTCATAATTGTTTAAACCTGTGTTTATAATTTAAATATGATCGTATGTTTTATTTTAAGACAAAAATATAGATGCTGAATTAAAAGCTCGACTTTTTATCGCAATATTAAAACATTGACAGATAATAGGAAAATTTGCTCCTATGTTACTGATAATTTTATAAATTAACCAAAATAACTATTTTAATCATATTTTGTGATATAAAAACATGAACAGTTATTGTTGATGTATATCATATATGTATATCATATACCTTATAAAGATATCTTTGGTAAAAAAATATATTATTTTTATCATTATTTGCAAATGTGTGTGTTTCGCCCCTAAATTTTAAGTTATATATTTTTCTATCTTTTCTTTTGAGAAACTTATGAAACTTGTTTTTTTATAGCGGAGGAAGTCACAAAAATGCCTGCAGTTAATGTTTTGAACTAGAAGCTTTCGTAAATTTAGTCATTTTCATAGTTGAATTTCATGTTAATTTTCGCTAAAAATTTGAAAATTGACAAATTAAAAAAAAATATGCATATTTCACTTTTCTACGTTCAGGCATGGACATATCGGATTATTATAACCTTTAGCGATATTTTAAAAGCATTTGTGTTAAAATTTGTATTGCAGTTATTTTTATAATTGACGATTTTTGCTTCAAAATATCATTCTCTACCCATTTTCAAAAATGCGGATGCAGCAACATTAGGAAGCACATAATAGTGCATGTCATAATGTTTCATATCGAAGGAATCATTAGACTTGACATTACAATCAACATATTCGGCGAGAATTTCAAGATAGTTGATTCAGTTACACAATAAAAGTGTTCAAATATAAGTTGAACACCTCTCGTATTAATTGAATTGAATTGGATTTTATAGTCGCACCAACAGCTAAGGTCATGTGGCGACTTTCCAGCTTCCACTGGTGGAGGAAGACCCCAGGTGCCCCTCCGGGCAATTTTTCGTGCACGGGCGGGCACCTGGGTAGAACCACCGACGTTCCGCAAACCAGCTGGATAGCTTCCTCACTGTCGTATTAAGAACGTTTGTTATCGTTGTCATCAATTACCGAGTACTTAGTATTATGTTTTTGACAACTAGGTGGGTTCTCAATGAATTGAACATAGAAAGTATTTGTTATATTTTATTATTAGCTCTACTGGCCAAGGGCCAGCAGAGCTTATGGGATGGCGAGTTGTCCGTCTTCCGTCCGTCCGTCGTCCGTCCGTCGTTAACTTTTGTCTCGTTAAGACGATAGGGCCTTCATTTTTCATCCGATCTTTCCCAAACATTAACAGGTTGTTAATATCAATGAAAGCTCGGACAAGTTCGAAAACCAGCCATATCGGACCAGAAACAGCAGAGTTATGGCCCTTGATTTAGTTAAAAATGCTATATTGCTATATTTTGCCTCGTTAAGACAATAGGGCCTTCATTTTTCATCCCATCTTTACCAGACTTTACCACATTGTTAATACCAATAAAAGCTCGGACAAGTTCGAAAACCAGCCAGATCGGACCGGTAATAGCGGAGTTATGGTCCTTGATTTAGTTAAAAATGCTATATTTTTCCTCGTTAAGACGATAGGGCCTTCATTTCTCATCCTATGTTTATCAAACTTTACCACATTGTTTCATATCAATGAAAGCTCGGACAAGTTCGAAAACCAGCCATAGCGGACCAGAAACAGCAGAGTTATGGCCCTTGATTTAGTTAAAAATGCTATATTGCTATATTTTGCCTCGTTAAGACGATAGGGCCTTCATTTTTAGCTCTACTGGCTTATGGGATGCCGAGTCGTCCGTCGTCCGTTGTTAACTTTTGTCTCGTTAAGACGTTAGGGCCTTCATTTTTCATCCATTCTTTACCAAACTTTAACAGGTTGTTAATATCAATGAAAGCTCGGATGAGTTCGAAAACTGATCGGTCAATTAACAGCGGAGTTATGGCCCTTGATTTAGTTAAAAATGCTATATTTTTATATCTTGCCTCGTTAAGAGGATAGGGCCTTCATTTTTCATCCTATATTTACCAAACTTTACCACATTGTTAATATCAATGAAAGCTCGGACAAGTTTGAAAACCAGCCAGATCGGACCAGTAACACCAGAGTTATGGTCCTTGATTTAGTTAAAAATGCTATATTGCTATATTTTGCCTCGTTAAGATGATATGGCCTTCATTTTTCTACCTATCTTTACCAAACTTTACCACATTGTTAATATCAATAAAAGCTCGGACAAGATCGAAAACCAGCCATATCGGACTAGTAACAGCGGAGTTATGGCCCTTGATTTAGTTAAAAATGCTATATTTTGCCTCGTTAAGACGATAGGAGTTTCATTGTTCATCCGATCTTTACCAAACTTTATCAGATTGTTAATATCAATGAAAGCTCGGACATGTTCGAAAACCAGCCATATTGGAATAGTAACAGAGTTATGGCCCTTGATTTAGTTAAAAATGCTATGTTTTGCCTCGTTAAGACGATAGGGGCTTCATTGTTCATCCAATCTTTACCAAACTTTATCAGATTGTTAATGTAGTTGAAAGCTCGAACAAGTTCGAAAACCAGCCATATCGGACTAGTAATAGCGGAGTTGTGGCCCTTGATTTAGTTAAAAATGCTATATTTTGCCACGTTAAGATGATAGGGGCTTCATTGTTCATCCGATCTTTACCAAACTTTATCAGCTTGTTAATATCATTGAAAGCTCGAACAAGTTTGAAAACCAGCCATATCGAGCAAGTAACAGCTGATTTATGGCCCTTGATTTGGTTAAAAATGAAAGCTCGAACAAGTTCGAAAACCAAACATATCGAACCAGTAACAGCAGAGTTATGGCCCTTGATTTAGGTCAAAATGCTATATTTTGCCTCGTTAAGACGAGAGGGCCTTCATTTTTCATGTGATCGTTACCAAAGATTTTTTTATTTTTTGATTTTTTTGATTTATTTTTTAAATTTGCTTATTTATTTTTGGTTAATTTTTTTCATTTAATTTTTTTTTGATTGATTTTTTTTAAAAAAAATTTTAATTTTTTTTTTTAATATTTCTTTCCATTTTTTTTTTTTTTCTTTTTTCCTTTTTCTTTTTTTAATATTTTTAAAAAAAAATATTCAATTATTTTTTAGCTCTATGTTGGACCAGTCGGACCAGTAACAGAGGAGTTATGGCTCTTGATTTAGTTAAAAATGCTATATTTTGCCTCGTTAATACAATAGGGCCTTCATTTTTCATCTGATCTTTACCAAACTTTAACAGACTCTTTAGTTATGGCCCTTGATTTAGTTCAAAAGCTGTTTTATTGCCCGAAACTTCCAAAACAACGTAAATGGCAGTCACTCGCTTCATTGATGTAATAAAAGTCATGTTAGCCAGTAGAGCATCCACAGGCCCTCTAGGGCCTCTTGTTTTATATTTGTGACAAGAACATACTTGAAACAGACAGAACACGAATAAAAAAATTCGTGTTTTGAAAACAAGAAAAAAATAGCTGTCGATTTTTTTTTTTTTTTTCGATGACTCAAGCGCATTGGCCGAGATAAAATGTGAGTAACAAATCAATAAACCAGTCAAACGATGACTGATTACTAGAATACACAGGAAATAATTAGTAAAATTAAGCAGTGATGTCAGACATGATCTCCGTTAATTGGATGTGTTTAATGCTTTAACCCATGGTTAATTGGGCAATGACATGCGACAGGAAATGAGTGACGTAATTGCCAGACAGGTCTGCCGGATGTTTTTCCACTAGGCTAAAATGGACAAATTTACGGATGTTGTTTTAAAAAAATTTCAAATAATCAGAAATGCGCGAATTTACGTCCCCTTGAAATTGTCTTTTTGGAAAGAACCGCAGAATTTAATGCCCATGAAATTAAATGATTCCACAGTATACAGATGCCATTAAAATAAAAGTTTATATCTGCTCATAACTTGTGTGGTTCCGCACTACTTTATTGAGACACATTTATTTCCTGCAGGTGAGCAAAGAGGCTGTGCAGACATACATCACACCACTGCTGGAAGCTCTGTTGATCTGTTTTAATGATGAAAGTTGGCCTGTTAGAGATGGTGAGTGTTCCAGATTTATAGATGGGTATTTTAGTGTCTGTTACAGATGGTGAGTGTTCCAGATTTATTGATGAATATTTATTGTCTGCTAGAGATAGTGAGTGTTCCAGATTTATAGATGATATTTAGTGTCTGTTAAAGATATTGAGTGTCCAGCTTTATAGATGAATAATTAGTGCCTGTTAGAGATGAGTTTTCCAGATCTATTGTGCTCCCCAAATTTTCGAGGGAGCATACAGTTGCCATCATGTCCGTCCATCTGTCCGCTTTCTTGTCCGCTCAACTCCTAGATTTTCACAAAACTTCACAGGAAGTATCAGCATGATGTCTAATAGGACATATTGTCACAATGTTCCGGCTAATGATTTTTGGCGGAGTTAAGGGACTTTAAAGTTTTCAAGTTTTTCGAATCAAAAGATTGTCCTCTCAACTCCTTCTAGGTTTTTCATCCGATTTTCACGAAACTTCACAGGAAGTATCAGCATGATGTCTAGTAGTGCATATTATCAGGAAGTTCCGGTTTAATGATATTTGGCAGAGTTACGGGACTTTGATTTTTTTTACGATTCTATGTAATCAAACTCCTCTTACACTTTTCATCCGATTTTCATGAAACTTCACAGAAAGTATCAGTATGATGGCTAGTAGCGCATATTGTCAGGACGTTATGGTTGAATGATTTTAGGCGGAGTTAAGGACTTTGACGTTTTACGAATCTAAAGCTTGTCCGCTTAACTCCTCCTATGTTTTTCATCCGATTTTCACGAAGCTACATAGGAAGTATCAGTATGATGTGTAGTAGAACATATTTTCAGGATGTTCTGGTTGACTGATTTTTGGCAGGGTTACGGGACTTTGAAGTTTTTTGAAGCTAAAGCTTGTCCGCTCAACTTCTACGTTTTTTATGCGATTTTTACGAAACTTTACAATAAGTATCAGTATGATGTCTAGTGGCGCATATTTTCAGGACGTTCTGGTTGAATGATTTTTAGCAGAGTTGCGGGACTTAGAAGTTTTTCAAATCTAAACTTTATCTGCTCAACTCATATGTTTTTCATCCGATTTCCATGAAATTTTATAGGAAATATCAGTATGATTTCCAGTAGCGCATATTGTCAGGATGTTTCGGTTGAATGATTTTTGGCGGAGTCACGGGACTTTGAAGTTTCTCAAATCAAAATCTCATCCGCGCAACTCCTACATTTTTTGTCTGATTTTCATGATACTTTATAGGAAGCATCACTAACATGTCTAGTAGCGCATATTGTCAGGATGTTCTAGTTGAATGATTTTTGGCAGCTCAACTCCTGCATTTTTCATCCAACTGTATTTCACATGTGTACCTTTATTCAGGGAGCATCCATCAGTTCTACCGATTTCTTGTAGATAGTCTTTAGTGCCTGTTAGAGATGGTGAGTGTTCCAGATTTATAGATTGGTATTTAGTGCCTGTTAGAGATGGTGAGTGTTCCAGATTTATAGATGGGTATTTAGTGCCTGTTAGAGATGGTGAGTGTTCCAGATTTATAGATGAATATTTGATTTATAGATGAGTATTAAGTGCCTGTTAGAGATGGTGAGTGTTCCAAATTTAGGGTATTTAGTGCCTGTTAGAAATGGTGAGTGTTCCAGATTTAAAGATGAATATTTGATTTATAGATGGGTATTTATTGCCAAATAGAGATAGTGAGTGTTCCAGATTTATAGATGAATATTTAGTGCCTGTTAGAGATGGTGAGTGTTCCAGATTTATAGATGTAGATGGGTATTTAGTGCCTGTTAGAGATAGTGAGTGTTCCAGATTTATAGATGAATATTTTGATTTATAGATGGGTATTTAGTGCCTGTTAGAGATAGTAAGTGTTGCAGATTTATAGATGAGTATTTAGTGCCTGTTAGAGATAGTGAGTGTTCCAGATTTAAAGATGGGTATTTAGTGCCTGTTAGAGATGGTGAGTGTTCCAGATTTATAGATGAATATTTGATTTATAGATGGGTATTTAGTGCCTGTTAGAGATGGTGAGTGTTGCAGATTTATAGATGAGTATTTAGTGCCTGTTAGAGATAGTGAGTGTTCCAGATTTAAAGATGGGTATTTAGTGCCTGTTAGAGATGGTGAGTGTTCCAGATTTATAGATGAATATTTGATTTATAGATGGGTATTTATGGCTCCCCCACACAAAGTGTGGTAGGGGAGCCATGTAGATTTTGTGCTTTCTGTAGATCTGTCTGTGTCACAAACGATGTCCGATCAATAACTAGAGAATGGTTAGACCTAGGGTCCTCAAACTTGGAAGGATGGTTGTTCATGACCAGTAGATGACCCCTATTGATTTTGGGGTCACTAGGTCAGAGGTCAAGGTCACGGTGACCTTGACTATCAAAACGATGTCCGATTAATAATTACACAATGGTTGGACCTAGGGTCCTCAAACTTGGAAGGATGGTTGGTCATGACTGGTAGATGACCCCTATTGATTTTGGGGTCACTAGGTCAGAGGTCAAGGTCGCGGTGACATTATTTAGCGCGGTGAATATTTAGTGCCTGTTAGAGATGGTGAGTGTTCCAGATTTATAGATGAATATTTAGTGCCTGTTAGAGATAGTGAGTGTTCCAGATTTGTAGATGGGTATTTAGTGCCTGTTAGAAATAGTGAGTGAGCAGATTTATAGATGAATATTTGATTTATAGATGGGTATTTAGTGTCTGTTAGAGATGATGAGTGTTCCAGATTTATAAATGAATATTTAGTGCCTGTTAGAGATGGTGGGTGTTCCAGATTTATAGATGATAATTTAGTGCCTGTTAGAGGTAGTGAGTGTTCCAGATTTATAGATGGGTATTTAATACCATGATAAGGAGTTGTTTATTAAATAATACTTTGTTTTATTGTCGAGCCACTTTATCAAAAAGCTTGACACAGCATCATAGTGGCATCCACCAATGTTAAGGTTTAAATATTAACATTCAGGTTCAGCTCAGTTTATTAGACACTATTTACTGTGCAGATGTCAAAATTTATATAGATTGTTAGATGTTATATAGATAGATGTTACTTGTTATATACATATAGATTGTTAGATGTTATATAGATAGATGTTACTTGTTATATATATAGATTGTTAGATGTTATATAGATAGATGTTACTTGGTATATATATTTAGATTGTTAGATGTTATATAGATAGATGTTACTTGTTATATACATATAAATTGTTAGATGTTATATAGATAGATGTTACTTGGTATATATATTTAGATTGTTAGATGTTATATAGATAGATGTTACTTGTTATATACATATAAATTGTTAGATGTTATATAGATAGATGTTACTTGTTATATATATAGATTGTTAGATGTTATATAGATAGATGTTACTTGGTATATATATTTAGATTGTTAGAGGTTATATAGATAGATGTTACTTGTTATATACATATAAATTGTTAGATGTTATATAGATAGATGTTACTTGTTATATATATATATATATATTGTTAGATGTTATATAGATATATGTTACTTGTTATATATACATAGATTGTTATATGTTATATAGATAGATGTTACTTGTTATACATATATAGATTGTTAGAAGTTATATAGATAGATGTTACTTGTTATATATATATAGATTGTTAGATGTTATATAGATAGATGTTACTTGTTATATATATATATATATTTAAACTACTGGATCCAGCCGTTCGTGCCATTGTGAAAAAAAGCATCCCTTAGTGGACATTTCGTAAAATGTTGATATTTGGCATGTTATCAGGAGTTCAATGTACAATTTTACCGTGTCCACTAACAGATATTTTCCTATGATAACAGCCGTTCGTAGCCATGTCCACGACCGGTCGCAGAATACTCACTGACATATCTATAAGTCTACGAACGGCTGTTATTTTTCACTCGAAAGAAACCCAACATGCCCAATGAAATTATATTCATGAAATAATAGATGTAGATCTAGATAGGTGTATTCTAAGTAGGTTTATTATTCGGTGAACCATTTTATTCATGATTAATTTGTCGTCATGTATTTTATAATATGACTTCACTGAAGCCTTAACTTAAATGACGTCATTGATTATTTTAGTATACCTGCACGACTTCTTACAAATAGTCTAGACTCTGTATCGATTAATTTAAATTAAATAATGATGAAAAATAAAAATGATGAAAAAAGATCATATACAGTTGATCTAATGTACCAGTAGATCTAGAGACTAGTATTTAAAGAAGCTAACCCGCCAAATAACGGCAAAATTACACTAGAAACCGTTTAATAAAACTCTATCCAGGTCATATACTAATGCAAATACATGTGCTGATTAAACAGGGAAGATTTATTCATGGGTTCTTGAAATACCCATGATTGATTATGCGTAAAATGAATTATGAGTTGGTAACTCTTAATTCGATGCTACATTTTTGGCGTTTGGCCTGGATGGTTAGTTATACAGTTTCTATACAGTAGAGTTTGGGATTCTCAAAATATGTAAGTTATATATAATGTTTACCTCGTCGTCAGTAGTTTTAGAAACGGTACAGATCTACATATGTTGTAAAATGTGGCCGTTGTTGATGGGATAGCTACTTTAACAAAAAAAGCAAATATATACTGGCGTTCAGAGGCGTAGCGTGGTTACTCTTCGGGGGTAGGGGGTGGAGAGAGGGGCTGAGGGCATTGGAGATATTGTTTTACCTTTGGTGCTTGTAAAAGCGATATTTATCAGGTATATACTAGATCTATACACTTGCAATGGTCGCAAAAAATGTGCTTTCCACAATAAGCCCCACCCTTACTGACTTTTATTGCTTTTTCATTTTTTATGATTTTTCCCCTCAAATTAGATCTACGCCCGGGAGTAAGAATGTGTGCCCCCAGGCATTATATGCAATATATTTCACTTAGGTTACATTGACACGTTAATCCGGATAATCAGGGCGTAGCTGGCCATTTTAAAGTAGTGTACGGCCAAGCAATTGAGCACCTTAGGGGCAAAATTGTTAAGGAGGATTGAGGCATGCTTCCCCAGAAACTTTAAAAGGTTAGATGTAAAATGGTACATTCTGAAGAGTTTGTTTTATAAGCTAACAGTTTCGGCTAAATGCAGCCTTAAAGTAGATATCCCGCCAACAACAACCACATTTAACAACGTATGTACACTTTTTCTAAACCCACTGACGACGAGGTATATTCGAGTATATATAACTTATCCTATCTCATAGACACAATATAAACGGCTTTAACCAGCCAGCCCAAACCCCAAAACTGGAGCGTCGAATAAAAAGTTACCAACTCATAATTCATTTTTACGTATATTCAATCACGGGTATTTTAAAAACCCGAAATAAAACTTTACTTTTAATCGGCACATATACATTATTATACGACTTGAACACCTGGATAGAGTTTTGTTAAACGGTTTTGTAGTGTAATTTTGCCGTTATTGGCGAGTTAGTTTCTTTAAGGAGCTGCCGGGTGCTCCCCTGCCTGGTTTCTCTAGTGTTACCAGTAATGGCACGCAAATAAACAACAGAAGTTGCCCAAAGAGTTTAATAATTATTCTGTCACTGTGTTAGGCTTCAGACTGTAGATTGTTAAATTTAAAAACAAAAGTTGTAAGAAGTTAGATCGGAGTTCGAAGTCTGGTGTTCAGCATTCGGTTATTGTAGGCCATAATTCAACAAAATTCGGCAGCCTGAGTTCGACATTGCCATGGGACCAAGTCGCACATTCAACATTCTCGCAAAGTGTTCATGGGTTCGACATTCAAATCCAGTTTGACTTAACAAGCGGTTAACGTTCTTTAAAAGTAGTAATACTTTAAAGGGAATCTATCATTCTGGTCAATAGACTAGTTTAAAACTTACATTAATATGTATTTGAAGAAAACAATTTTCAAGCTGTATTTAAGAAGCCAGCTAAATATGTGTCCAGCATAATCCATCAGCTAGAACATTGTGTGTACCAGTCCTCAAATTGTCATAAATAAGTGTTATTGCCGTATATCAGGTGTTTAGATCAAACTTGCTTCGCACCAAGATCTGATCAGATAATGTCTCGTTTGCTAATAATGTACTTATGTTACCTAACTTATACAGTATAACTTCTATTCAGCGACCACCCAAGGGACCTATCATAAATGGTGTCTTAAAATTTGTGGTTTCTCAATACAGGTTAATTAAACAGACTAGTAGTGACAGATTATGAGATGTATGGTCACTTGATACAGATTGTGGCGGCCACTTAAGCTATTTTGACCGATAACACTAATCACCATTGAACGTTTTGAACAATTAAGATGGTACAACAGTTGAAGGGAATCGTGTATGTACTTGTATTTTTTAACGAAACCGTGGCCGGGATAGTAAAGATGCACTCTACTCCACTTTCGGTGGGAGAGGTTATGGGGGTGGGGAGCGTACTTTAATTCGCAAATATGACGCAATTAATGAACATGCTGTTTCCCTGTTTATAAAGCTAAAATATCAAGGTACAAATCTGATAAATGCAGAGAACTAGAGCGGTGAGAGAGGAATATTTATTGTTACATATGTGTATATACGTATGAGTTTGAATACCGGAATAACAGTCAAATACAATTAGTCAAGTATATTCTGTGGAGATGAACACAATATAATCTATAGAACCAACTATATCAGCACGTGTAAACTCAATTTTTTCTTGATTGCTAACGGTTAGATTGAGGTAATGTATGCAGAAATTAGCTGTCAGAATCATAGCTCTTATGTTTTTTGCCCAGCCCGCTTAACGATCACAATATCGTCTGGGCATAAATATGTGTCAGTAAGTTAATTTGCGTTCGTTCTTCGGTGACTCCGACTTTCATTTGTTTATATATTTTTCATTATTTGAATGATTTTAAGCAAACTTCACCAGCAAGTGTCATGTGGCTGAATATAGGTCATGGCCAGTCTCTACTGCGAGATGCGTATCTTGCTGCCTTTCTTGCAGGATATTCACTAATCTCCGCCAGCGTGTTCCTTATATGCATCTAACATCGTGTGCTAAATGTATGGTCGCTGCGACCTACCTTGAATGAAATATAGGTCACGTCCGGTCTCCGCAAAGACATGCTTATCTCGCATATTTCTTGCAGGATTTCCACCAACCTTCACCAGCATGTTTCTTATATGCATCTAACATCATTTGCAAAATTTCGTATCGCTGTGATCTACTTTGAATGACATATAGGTCATGTCCGGTCTCCTCTTCTGCATGCATCCTCACTGTTAATGCCATTAATTGAATTAAAGTAGCTATCCCGCCAACAACAGCCGAAGTTTACAACACATGTACATCGTTCTAAATTTAACCTACTGACGATGAGATATACATACTGAAAAAAATAAAGTTTAGCAAGCCCTTATGCACATCTAGCTTAAATAAATGTAATGTTATTTTATATTGTGAAGTATTATAAATCATCGGCATAACTTAGGTTGATCTTCTTTTTCACTTACTTTTTGTATTTCAATGTAAGTATCAGAGTTATCTCCAATTTAGTTAAAATATACTATTTCACATTTAAAAATACAAATAAGGTAAAGAGTAAGATTAAACATTACAAAATTCTATTATGGGTGTCAAGTTATAAAAACCTCTAAAACAATCGACAATTTCCTTGCCATTATAAAGATATAGGGAACCAAAGTTTACCATTTGTGAAATTACCACCCTTTACATTGAAATAAGAGCGAAATTATAATTTCTGAAAAACATGTAGATTACCACATGTTGCTATAATATTGTTTTCGCATATTTTTTTGAGACTTAGTCCTTTATATAGCTGATAATTATGTAAATTATATTGCCAAGGACTGCTTCTACACATATCCTAGAATCTGGTCAACGGGATGTATGTTATTTACTTGCTAAAATTATTTTTATCAGTGTATATATATAACTTACATATTTTGAGAATCCGAACTCTATAGACACAATATAAATGGCTTTAACCAGCTAGGCCAAGCCCCAAAACTGGTGCATTGAATTACGAGTTACTAACTAATAATCTTTTACGCATATTCATTTACGGTTATTCAAGAACCCGTGAAATTTTTTATACTTTTAATCGGAACATATACATTATTATATGACATGAACATCTGGACAGATTTCTGATAAACGGTTTTGTAGTGCCATTTTTCCGTTATTTGGCGGATTAGTTTCCATTAAATATTATGCATGTAAGAAACGTATATCTCGTGTGATTGACCTAGGTGTAGTTCAAATCAAAGATATGGACTACTTCTCCATAGGTATCGACATGCATGCCGTGACCTTCTATAGTTATAGGTGTTCCGGAAGTAAAACAAATCCCATTGAGACCTGTACAAATTTCCCAAGCTTGCCAGTTGCAATTGTTTCAAACAAGTTCAAACTAAGATGTACTTACATATTCTTAGTGATATGAGCTTTCTCTCTAGAATACTGCAGAGAAAAGTAGGGAGCACGTGGCATTTAAGAAAATAAAATTCTGATCTTTGTTGACTCCGTGAACAAACTGCATTCATTCGACGCCTCTTAATATATTCTACTATCACTTTCAAGTTAATAAATAAATAGGAATCCGGGTACGTGCACTACTCTTACTGACGAATATATGCCTTTGGTTCATTAACGTGTTCGAAGGATATACTCCGATACCGCCCGGTTTACATCATTACATCATTCAAGTGTCGTGTTCAAGAATACACCGACGAAATTCAGTGGTGCCGGTAAGGCTTGCACCCGGGTTCTTTGGATTTCAAGTTATCCACTAGGCCACGCCAGCCGACTGAAATAGTACGAATTCCTCGTCTGATGTTTGAGAGAAATTCCTCTTAATGAACATGAAAATCCGAGAGGATCGACACATTAAGCCATTTGTATTATTTTATATGAACTCGACATTGCAAATTCAACCAACAGGAACCAGTGCGAGAAGCAAGTAGAAGCTAATGCTTGGAACAATCAAGGTCTGAGACTTTGAAAGTAATATGTATAGCACAATTTTTCGAGTATATGTTATATATATATAGCATAATTTTGCCGCACGAGAAAAATATGCTATAAATGTTTTGTACCATAGCCATTTATCCAACTACGCTGTGCAAGAAGTTTTAGGGCCTTGCAGTTTTCAGTAAAATAACAGCTCGATTCAATCAAGAAATAGAATTGTCACGCGACATGAGCATGACCCATGTTTTGATTATTGCAGCCAATTGCCTGTGTATATTATTGGGCAAATCCAGTGTCAAGGAGTGCTGTTTTGATAATGGGTAGTCGTGTTTTATCAACAGGTTGTGTGTAAACATTACAACTACGCGCGTGTAAAATTCAGTAGACCATGGTAATACTCCCGAATTTGTCATTTATAGCCCGGCTGAAATATACCGGCATTTATCAGGGGCGGATCCAGGATTTCAGCTTAGGCGGGCGTAAGATTTTGGTCAATATTCGGGTCCGTTTCTAGCCTCATAAGACGGTTGCGTTAGTGCATTTATAGGGTTAAAAAGTTTGTATTCAAATAAAAGGACTTAACAATGTGTTAATTAAACCACTCATTAGCCATTATGCCTGGAATGAGCGAGAATTTTTTTTATACTGAGGGCGTGCATCGAAATTGTTTGATGGGGGGGCGTAAGATTTTGGTCAGTTTTCGGGTCCGTTTCTAGCCTCATAAAATGGTTGCAGTAGTGCATTGATAGGGTAAAAAGGTCCGTTTTCAAATAAAAGGATTTTACAATGTGTTAATTAAACCACTCATTAGCCATTATGCGTGGAGCGAGCGAGAATTTTTTTTATACTGAGGGCGAGAGGTTATGGAAAATTATTTCTTTTAAATATTTTGATGTTTATTTTAGGGTGAAATAAAAAGAGACAACAAATCTTTTTTAAACTTGTATATATTCATTTATTAAATTCAATAAAGTATGTTTTAATACAACATATATTGAAATACAATGATTTTATGTAGAACAAGTAACCCAAGTCTTACTATTTTATATCGCGTATGAAAAAAAAAAACAAAAAAAAAACTTATGCCTACCTACCTACCCTATTTGTTTTCAAGACGTTAGCGGAAACGAAGGATTAATTTTGTTTGGCCTTACACAATGACATGACGTCGCTTTTTTATTGATCTGCTATTACATTAGGCCCTATTGTTGATGCGCATGACTTTTATCTGACCCCACATGTAACATCAGATTTTCCAGGACTCGTATAAAACGTGGATATGCAAGAATAAGCATATAATTACGGTGTTTTTGTCCCCATTTTTACTTCCTTTTTTGTTTATAAATATTGGTTAGTAGTTAATGATATAGAAAATGACGTGATCTACAATTGTTTCAAAATTAAAATAACCCGTAGAGGCCACTTATGAGACATATGGTGGGTCGGTGTAAGCACTTGAACACTTTACTGCCACTTCATAAACAGGAAAAATGAGAAAAAGAAAACTGAAACTGAACCTGAAACTGTTGCAAAATCAAAATTACCCAACCATAGTTACCATAGTGCATTTAAATCATTTACAGCCACTTCAAAACAATAGGAATTAGTGAGACACACGAAACTTAACATCCACTTCACAAACAATTACAATAAAGGGACTTTTATTTTATTCTCTTTAATGCCTCTTTACAGAGATTGTGCAGTGCGCAATAACGTACTAATCGTAAGATGAATATGTGTGTAAAGTTGCATGAACATAGGTCAAATACTTGTTAAGTTATGGCCAGCTTGGTTAGGTTGTTGGTCAAAGTTTTATGAAAAAGGGCACAACTCTGCGAAACTTGAAACAAAAAGTCAGATATATTGAACATGTGTGACAACAATCCTTGAGGTAAGATGAAGATGTGTGTGAAGTTTTATGAGTACTATTCAAGTTATGGCCAAGGTTAGGCTGCAGTTTCAAGTGTGACAGATGACAGACGCCGGACAGATGACCAACAAAGTGATCCCTCAGTGTCTGCCATGCTACGCAGGTGACACAAAAATAAAGTACTTCAATAACCATAAGGTGGCCTGTAACATGTACAACTGAGTAATGCATGTTTGCCATTTACAGTTATTCTGTTTGTCTTTCAAATGGACCGAACCCTTAACAGAAACACAAAATACTATACGATTTTAAACATCTTTAATTTTCATCAGTTGACTTAAGGAAACAGACATTTAGATATTTCTGTTCAACCTACCCTAGCGAAAATGGTATAGCTTTAAGCTAGTTTTAAGCTAGCTTTAATGCAATTTTTAGTTGCGTTAAAGCTAGCTGTAGTGCAGAAAAGTTATGTTAAACCTATGTTAGACATCCGCTAAAGCTAGCGGTATTGGCAGTCAAAAACGCAGCTTTATCCGAGCTTGGATAAAACGCAGCTTTATCCCAGCTTGGCCAATACCGCTAGCCTTAACGTAGGTCTGTGTCAAATCTGCGTTATTTCTGTGTTTTTTGGGGGAGCTGCGTTAAAGCTGTGTTGTGTAAAGCTGCGTTAGAGTGTGGTAAAGCTAGCTTTATCCTAGCTTGGCCAATACCGCTAGCTTGAACGTAGCTCCAACGCAGCTTTAACGCAGCTCTCCCAAAACACAGAAATAATGCAGCACCCCAAAACACAGAAATAACGCAGCTCCCCAAACCACAGAAATAACGCAGCTCCCCAAAACACAGAAATAACGCAGCTCCCCAAAATACAGAAATAACATAGCTCCCCAAACCACAGAAATAACGCAGCTCCCCAAAACACAGAAATAACGCAGCTCCCCAAAACACAGAAATAACGCAGCTCCCCAAAACACAGAAATAACGCAGCTCCCCAAACCACGGAAATAATGCAGCTTTAACGCAGCTCCCCAAATAAACAGAAATAACGTAACTCCTAAAAAACACAGAAATAACGCAGCTTTACATAAATAAAAGAATAAATATTGTTAGCAAAACAATAAATAAGTAAAATTCACTTAAAGCACAGTTTGTTTGGAACAAGTCAAGCTGAAAGAAGTCAAGGAAAAAAGAAGAATAAGATTATCAAATGTTTTAATAAAGTGGATTCTCCTAGTGGAATCACACTGGAAAAAAATATTCGGTTTTCATTGGGATATTCTTCCAGTGATTCCCAGTGGAGTTAAATTCTGTGGAATCCCACTGGGAACCCAAAATTCCACTGGAAGGCGGTGACATTTTCACTAGGGCCTATGCGTTTTTAAATACTTTTAAATAGAAACAATAAAAGCATTAACTGTCTTCATAAATTGTTTGTCCCGTGTGGTTCCCGGGCAAAGAATAGGGCAACTGCAGATCCCATTAGAGGGGTAGACAGAGGGTAGAACTCCCCCAAATTCATGTTCATTTTATAAAATTTTGTTCATGCTCCTTAAAGGTCTTCATCATGACCCCTGCATTGTTTCAGGTGCCATCTCACTCAAATCACTAGAGCAGTGGCAGAAAAACAATATATGTGACACCAGCGTAAATGTAGTGTCTACAATAGAATTTGCAGCAACTCTGCAGGTGAGAAGGTTCTAGGCCCATTCTCCATATTTTATCTCGATGTAAATGGAGGATGAATCTGGCATGTTCATTCCTGTTAGGCGCCATATTATTGAGACAGTGAATAGTTTAAAGAACTTAAGTTCATGGACCAATGTCAAAACAAAATGTTTCACTGACTCAATGACAGTCTGTGATCTTCAGTTCTTGAAATGACATTCATGAACAATTCATGAACTGAAAGTGACCTGTTTAAGAACTTGAGGCTGAGTGAGAATCCGTACAGAATACACACAGAATCCGTTATTACAACAAGATTCCGTGCATTATACGCACATTTTTGACCATATAGCTACATTCCAGGCAGAATATCTGTGAATTATTTAAATGAATTAGAAAAATCCAGGTGGAATGTTTAGGAATCCAGGCATAATATGCAAATGAGAGGGGGAAATCTTTACGTACTTTAATACCAATCCAGACAGATATTCAAAATATCCGTACAGGCTTTCAAAACATCCGTACAGATTTTTTTTTAATATCCTCACAGACTTAAAATATCCGTACAGAACCTCAGAGTCAGACAATAATGCCTTTCATAGAATATATATGTATAAACAAAAGCACAATCTACTTGTAAGCATGTAAAACAAATTACAATCGATGCATATAAATCAAGTATCACTGAACTCTATCTCCAAGCAGTATATAAGAGAAGAAATTGCTCTTGTATTATGACTACCAAAATTACTGACCTTTACATGAAAGTTGCAAGACCGTTTATCATTGACCCACCATGTGATGTATGAAAATTAACCCATAACAAAAAAAAAAACTTGTAAGTATTACTACAAAATTCGTGTATTTTACCTGATGTCCCGATTGAAACAACTGATCTGATTTGATTTAAAACTGTTTATTTTTATTTTCATATGCGACTAATTTAACATGACATGTATCACATTTATATATGTTTGCATTTGTTTGTGATATACTGGAAGACATCTATCAAGACATAAGTTTAAATGCTGCATGTACAAATTATTGAAACTATAAACATGAGCCGTTTTTCAAGTCCTTGAGTATAACGTAAATAATACCTGCAATCTACCAGTTTTATGCGTTTACATATTGTCTAATTAGTAACAAGTTTTTGCAATATGGCACTTTGTCCCTCCTTCATATGTACATAGTGAATTTCACTGTGTGAGTATGTTCCAGAGGAACCCAGCACATTAATGGAAGATTTAGAATACCAAGACCTAGTTTAGGGTTACTAGGCTGATGGGGTCATTATCATACCTAGGCTGATGGGGTCATTGTCGTATCGGGTACTGTTGTCATACCTAGGCTGATGGGGTCATTGTCGTATCGGGTACTTGAGAAAGGTACCCGGGGTACATTTATGTATACAGAAAACGTACCCTTAAAATTAACTCTTCGAATCTCCAACTCAACGTACCTGAGACAAAATATCACGAGAAAGTACAATGTTGTAAAATTATTCTTGTTTTACCGAAAAAGAGCGAAACAATACAAACATGATGCTGCTAATTTACACAATGTAAAAACACAAGAATTTCAAGTTCTAAACTGTTCCAGTTTCACCAATTTTCACCATTTCGGGTACGTTTCTGTTTAGACCAAGATTTACGGGTAAGTTTCTGTATACCCGATACGACAATATCGACAGTAACTGCCTGTGGGCCTACAACTTTTCCCTTTTGAACATTTCAAAAACTGAAGGGGTAGGGGGTGATGTGGATTTCGACAATCAAATCTTAAAACCCCTCAAAAAAGGGGGATTTTAGAGTTCTGTTTACCAAAATTGTCTCCCCAAGCTCGTCAGAATGCACCTATAAAAAAAAAAAAATCTTGGGTGAATGGAGTGCATGCAAATGAATCATGTCTTGAGCATGGTTCAGACCCCTTAGACAGATTTCGAGTTTTACGATGTTCTGTAGCACATTACAGATATTCTACAATATCTGAACTTTATTGAGAAACAATCTGAATTGTTTTACCCAATAACAGCATGTATAGTTTCTACCAACGGATGCACCAAATATATATACTTTTTGAATTAAGCAAAGTTTGGCGTGAGAATTCGGCAATAAAAGAAAGTTATACGGTAACAATTGTTTTAATTTAAATAGCTGAGAGGTTTTTTTACCCAATGATATGTTAAGATATTTTTTTCTAGACGAATAAACTACATTAATTTTAGTTACGCCGTATATATATAGATTGTTAGATGTTATACAGATAGATGTTACTTGTTATATATACATAGATTGTTATATGTTATATAGATAGGTGTTACTTGTTATACATATATAGATTGTTAGATGTTATATAGATATATGTTACTTGTTATATATATATATATATATATGTATATAGATTGTTAGATGTTATATAGATAGATGTTACTTGTTATATATATGTATATAGATTGTTTGATGTTATATAGATAGATGTTAATTGTTATACATATATAGATTGTTATATGTTATATAGGTAGATGTTAACAACCACTCCGCATTCCCACAGTTACCAGTGTTGGCCCCCGCACTGACAGACAGTGACCTCCGCTGATTCTATAGCAACCTTCTAGTTAATCAAAAAAATTAAGCAAGGCGCACCTCAGGTTTAAAATGAGACAACTCAGAAAAATGTACTTTTTGTAATGCCACAAATTGAAAGTTTAAACTTGGTGTGATTTTGGTCCAAAGCATACTGGGGCCTTGAATCTTCCTTCATTATGAAATACCCCCCTTTATGACATATGTGTAATTCACAGACTATAATAATTTTCCGGTGACGGCAGTGTCAACATTCAAGTTTTACGTTGAGGCCACTTTCTCACGAACTGTATTCAGTAGTTCTTTCAAACTTTGGTTATAGTTGTATCTTGGGTAGTAAATCGCAACGTGACATAGGAAATGTGGATGTGACCTTCACCCTTCCAGCAAAGTGTACTTTGTCATTCTTAGGTTTTCATCACTTTCTCACCAATTATATGCACTAGATATTTCAAACTTAGTTCGTAGTTTAACGTTTGGAAAACAAACAATTCTATTTTGACATAGTTGTGTCTTGGGTAGTGCATTTTGTTGGACACGTTTTTTGAGGCCATTGTTTTTTTATTATACAATGTCATTTTTGTTTTTCAAATGGATGTAAATATCATATATCAGCAAAATGTAAACTCAGTTTTATTTGTTATTAAAAATTTAACAAACATTTAAACAACATTAAGCTTATTTCTAAGTCACGCCCCGGTTAGACGAGACATGTGAATCCACAGATTTCTTCTTATATAAACAAATTGTTATGAATTTAATAGAAAAATACATGATTTGTTATTTCAGCTGCGTGTGTGGCTTGTGGTAACTTTGTTCTGTGCTTCCCAGAGGAGTCCAGGTAAGCTGTGTTTTGTGGTAACTTTGTTCTGTGCTTCCCAGAGGAGTCCAGGTAAGCTGTGCTTTGTGGTAACTTTGTTCTGTGCTTCCCGGAGGAGTCCAGGTAAGCTGTGTTTTTTGTGGTAACTTTGTTCTATGCTTCCCAGAGGATTCCAGGTAAGCTGTGCTTTGTGGTAACTTTGTTCTGTGCTTCCAGGAGGAGTCCAGGTAAGCTGTACTTTGTGGTAACTTTGTTCTGTGCTTCCCAGAGGAGTCCATGTAAGCTGTGCTTTGTGGTAACTTTGTTCTGTGCTTCCCAGAGGAGTCCAGGTAAGCTGTGCTTTGTGGTAACTTTGTTCTGTGCTTCCCAAAGGAGTCCAGGTAAGCTGTGCTTTGTGGTAACTTTGTTCTGTGCTTCCCAGAGGAGTCCAGGTAAGCTGTGCTTTGTGGTAACTTTGTTCTGTGCTTCCCAGAGGAGTCCAGGTAAGCTGTGTTTTGTGATAACTTTGTTCTGTGCTTCCCAGAGGAGTCCAGGTAAGCTGTGTTTTGTGATAACTTTGTTCTGTGCTTCCCAGAGGAGTCCAGGTAAGCTGCACATTATGGTAACTTCATTCTGTGGTTGCCAGAGGAGTTCAGGTACACTGAACTTTGTTGTAACTTTGTTCTTTGGTTGCCAGAGGACTCCGGGTGAGCTGGACTTTGTGGTATCTTCATTCTGTGGTTGCCAGAGGAGTTCAGGTACACTGAACTTTGTGGTAACTTCGTTCTGTGGTTGCCAGTGGACTCCGGGTGAGCTGGATTTTGTAGTAACTTCATTCTGTGGTTGCCAAAGGAGTCTAGGTAAACTGAACTTTGTGGCAACTTTGTTCTGTGGGTGCCAGAGGAATCCAGGTAAATTGAACTTTGTGGTAACTTTGTTCTGTGGTTGCCAGAGGAGTCCAGGTAAACTGAACTTTGTAGTAACTTTGTTCTGTGGGTGCCAGAGGAATCCAGGTAAACTGAACTTTGTGGTAACTTTGTTCTGTGGGTGCCAGAGGAATCCAGGTAAACTGAACTTTGTGATAACTTTGTTCTGTGGTTGCCAGAGGAGTCCAGGTAAACTGAACTTTGGGGTAACTTCGTTCTTTGGGTGCCAGAGGAATCCAGGTAAACTGAACTTTGTGGTAACTTTGTTCCGTGGTTGCCAGTGGAGTCCAGGTAAACTGAACTTTGTGGTAACTTCGTTCCGTGGTTGCCAGAGGAGTCCAGGTAAACTGAACTTTGTGGTAACTTCGTTCTGTGGTTGCCAGAGGAGTCCAGGCAAACTGAACTTTGTGGTAACTTTGTTCTGTGGGTGCCAGAGGAATCCAGGTAAACTAAACTTTGTGGTAACTTTGTTCCGTGGTTGCCAGAGGAGTCCAGGTAAACTGAACTTTGTGGTAACTTCATTCCGTGGTTGCCAGAGGAGTCCAGGTAAACTGAACTTTGTGGTAACTTAGTTCTGTGGTTGCCAGAGGAGTCCAGGCAAACTGAACTTTGTGGTAACTTCGTTCTGTGGGTGCCAGAGGAATCCAGGTAAACTGGACTGTGTGGTAACTTTGTTCTGTGGGTGCCAGGGGAATCCAGGTAAACTGAACTTTGTGGTAACTTTGTTCTGTCAGTGCCAGAGGAAAGCAGATCAACTGAACTTTGTGGTAACTTCGTTCTGTGGTTGCCAGAGGAGTCCAGGCAAACTGAACTTTGTGGTAACTTTGTTCTGTGGGTGCCAGGGGAATCCAGGTAAACTGAACTTTGTGGTAACTTTGTTCTGTCGGTGCCAGAGGAAAGCAGATAAACTGAACTTTGTGGTAACTGTTTTGTGGGTACTAGAGGACTCCAGGTAAGCTGAACTTTGTGATAACTTCATTCTGTGGTTGCCAGAGGAGTCCCGGTAAACTGAACTTTGTGGTAACTTCGTTCCGTGGTTGCCAGAGGAGTCCAGGCAAACTGAACTTTGTGGTAACTTTGTTCTGTGGGTGCCAGAGGAGTCCAGGCAAACTGAACTTTGTGGTAACTTTGTTCTGTGGGTGCCAGAGGAATCCAGGTAAACTGGACTGTGTGGTAACTTTGTTCTGTGGGTGCCAGGGGAATCCAGGTAAACTGAACTTTGTGGTAACTTTGTTCTGTCAGTGCCAGAGGAAAGCAGATAAACTGAACTTTGTGGTAACTTCGTTCTGTGGTTGCCAGAGGAGTCCAGGCAAACTGAACTTTGTGGTAACTTTGTTCTGTGGGTGCCAGGGGAATCCAGTTAAACTGAACTTTGTGGTAACTTTGTTCTGTCGGTGCCAGAGGAAAGCAGATAAACTGAACTTTGTGGTAACTGTTTTGTGGGTACTAGAGGACTCCAGGTAAGCTGAACTTTGTGATAACTTCATTCTGTGGTTGCCAGAGGAGTCCCGGTAAACTGAACTTTGTGGTAACTTCGTTCCGTGGTTGCCAGAGGAGTCCAGGTAAACTGAACTTTGTGATAGATTCGTTCTGTGGTTGCCTGAGGAGTCCAGGCAAACTGAACTTTGTGGTAACTTTGTTCTGTGGGTGCCAGAGGAATCCAGGTAAACTAAACTTTGTGGTAACTTTGTTCCGTGGTTGCCAGAGGAGTCCACATAAACTGGACTGTGTGGTAACTTTGTTCTGTGGGTGCCAGGGGAATCCAGGTAAACTGAACTTTGTGGTAACTTTGTTCTGAGGGTGCCAGAGGAATCCAGGTAAACTGAACTTTGTGGTAACTTTGTTCTGTCGGTGCCAGAGGAAAGCAGGTAAACTGAACTTTGTGGTAACTGTTTTGTGGGTACTAGAGGACTCCAGGTAAACTGAACTTTGTGATAACTTCATTCTGTGGTTGCCAGAGGAGTCCAGGTAAACTGAACTTTGTGGTAACTTTGTTCTGTGGGTGCCAGGGGAATCCAGGTAAGCTGAACTTTGTGGTAACTTTGTTCTGAGGGTGCCAGAGGAATCCAGGTAACCTGAACTTTGTGGTAACTTTGTTCTGTCAGTGCCAGAGGAAAGCAGGTAAACTGAACTTTGTGGTAACTGTTTTGTGGGTACTAGAGGACTCCAGGTAAACTGAACTTTGTGATAACTTCATTCTGTGGTTGCCAGAGGAGTCCAGGTAATCTGAACTTTGTGGTAACTTTGTTCTGTGGGTGCTAGAGGAATCCAGGTAAGCTGAACTTTGTGGTAACTTTGTTCTGAGGGTGCCAGAGGAATCCAGGTAACCTGAACTTTGTGGTAACTTTGTTCTGTCAGTGCCAGAGGAAAGCAGGTAAACTGAACTTTGTGGTAACTGTTTTGTGGGTACTAGAGGACTCCAGGTAAACTGAACTTTGTGATAACTTCATTCTGTGGTTGCCAGAGGAGTCCAGGTAATCTGAACTTTGTGGTAACTTTGTTCTGTGGGTGCTAGAGGAATCCAGGTAAGCTGAACTTTGTGGTAACTTTGTTCCGTGGTTGCCAGAGGAGTCCAGATAAACTGGACTGTGTGGTAACTTTGTGCTGTGGGTGCCAGGGGATTCCAGGTAAACTGAACTTTGTGGTAACTTTGTTCTGAGGGTGCCAGAGGAATCCAGGTAAACTGAACTTTGTGGTAACTTTGTTCTGTGGATGCCAGAGGAATCCAGGTAAACTGAACTTTGTGGTAACTTTGTTCTGTGGGTGCCAGAGGAATCCAGGTAAGCTGACTTTGTGGTAACTTCGTTCTGTGGTTGACAGAGGACTCCGGGTGAGCTGGACTTTGTGGTAACTTCTTTCTGTGGTTACCAGAGGAGTCCAGGTAAACTGAACTTTGTGATAACTTTGTTCTGTGGTTGCCAGAGGAGTCCAGGTACACGGAACTATAGGAAGGATACATATTCTATTCATTATTAGAAGATTAGCTGACGTTAACTTACTGTAGTCGTACATAATAATAATAATTATAGTAATAATATCCTTATTTATTGGGGATAACATATTTTCCGTATAGCCAGTCTCACATATGGTCCTCAAACATGTATATTCACAGTATGTACACACATTTGTTGAAACAATGTTATATAAGGCAGAAAACATGTCTAGAAACTTTATAATGTATTAAAGAACAATGCACAAGGATTTCTAAGATGAATAAAAACATAACTTTAAAATATCAAGAGTACCCATATTTGTCTGTGGTTAGACAATATACATTTAGGTAGATATATGATTTTAGTAATGCATATTCATCCCATGGTTAAACAGCATACAAGCTAGTCCACCATGGGACAACATGAGTTTTAAGAATATTTGTACAATTTGAATATTTCAATAGCCCCTAACACAGTTAAGAACCGCTATTACTCATATTTATCTGCGGTTAGACAACATACAAGCTGATCCACTGCAAGACAATATAAGTCTTAGATAAATGTATAATTTAAATAGCTCATAATTATTCCATGGTTAGACAACATACAAGCAAGACCACCATGAGACAATATGTTTCAATCTTACAATTTGCAATATGTTAGCACGTATATTGATATGACAATGAACACACTCCTAAAGGCAATATTAGATTTTATATTCTTGCTTGTATTTTAGTTTGGAGTATATAGGATACATATGTATGTGTAAAAGGTCAAATGAGTACTAGAGTCCCATGATTGTAGCATATTCAGTACTAGAGCCCCATGATTGTAGCAACTTCAGTACTAGAGCCCCATGATTGTAGCATATTCAGTACTAGAGCCCCATGATTGTAGCATATTCAGTACTAGAGCCCCATGATTGTAGCAACTTCAGTACTAGAGCCCCATGATTGTAGCATATTCAGTACTAGAGCCCCATGATTGTAGCATCTTCAGTACTAGAGCCCCATGATTGTAGCAACTTCAGTACTAGAGCCCCATGATTGTAGCATCTTCAGTACTAGAGCCCCATGATTGTAGCATATTCAGTACTAGAGCCCCATGATTGTAGCAACTTCAGTACTAGAGCCCCATGATTGTAGCAACTTCAGTACTAGAGCCCCATGATTGTAGCATATTCAGTACTAGAGCCCCATGATTGTAGCAACTTCAGTACTAGAGCCCCATGATTGTAGCAACTTCAGTACTAGAGCCCCATGATTGTAGCAACTTCAGTACTAGAGCCCCATGATTGTAGCAACTTCAGTACTAGAGCCCCATGATTGTAGCATATTCAGTACTAGAGCCCCATGATTGTAGCATATTCAGTACTAGAGCCCTAGAGCCCCATGATTGTAGCATATTCAGTACTAGAGCCCCATGATTGTAGCATATTCAGTACTAGAGCCCCATGATTGTAGCATATTCAGTACTAGAGCCCCATGATTGTAGCAACTTCAGTACTAGAGCCCCATGATTGTAGCAACTTCAGTACTAGAGCCCCATGATTGTAGCATCTTCAGTACTAGAGCCCCATGATTGTAGCATATTCAGTACTAGAGCCCCATGATTGTAGCAACTTCAGTACTAGAGCCCCATGATTGTAGCAACTTCAGTACTAGAGCCCCATGATTGTAGCATATTCAGTACTAGAGCCCCATGATTGTAGCATATTCAGTACTAGAGCCCCATGATTGTAGCATATTCAGTACTAGAGCCCCATGATTGTAGCATATTCAGTACTAGAGCCCCATGATTGTAGCATCTTCAGTACTAGAGCCCCATGATTGTAGCATCTTCAGTACTAGAGCCCCATGATTGTAGCATCTTCAGTACTAGAGCCCCAGGATTGTAGCATCTTCAGTACTAGAGCCCCATGATTGTAGCATCTTCAGTACTAGAGCCCCATGATTGTAGCAACTTCAGTACTAGAGCCCCATGATTGTAGCATCTTCAGTACTAGAGCCCCGTGATTGTAGCATCTCTTCTCCCATTTCAAATAACTGCAATTGTGTTGCTGGATGTTGGTGTTTAAATATTTTCTTCTTTCAGATCTACCTTACCTGCTTTGTATCCCCTGTTCTTCAACAACTTGCAAGATAATATCCCATCTGTCCGCCAGGGGGCAGCACTGGCATTAGCCCATGTCGTTAAGGCCTATGGTAAGTCAAGATGTATTCCATCATTAATCTGTGTTCTCGGAATCGATACATAGAGGATCTTACATGAGTGGATAAATTTATATGATGTGAGGCTGTGCCAAGCATCATATCAGTTTTATCTGAGTTTAATAATGAATAATGTTTTTAACTCCAAAAAAGCTTCATAAGCAACATTTATCAGTGTAGCTGCCTATATATAAGTTGTCGTACGACAACGTATATAACGTTTGTATGATGACGTCGTATGTAGTCTCCGTACGCCGCCGAACAACGGAACTACCTCTTCCATTTCTGTAATCCAGTATTTTAACTGTTTCGGAAATTGACGAGAAAATTCTGATGTACACAGACCTGAACTGAAAACACCGAATGATGATTTGGCTGTCATTCAGATATTTATTTCACTAGTGTAATTTGATAAATATGTCATGGCTTTATTACACTCCCACACTGCAGGTTATGTGATAATATTATTTATCAGTGTGTGTCCATAAGGCACCTTGGTTGGTCAGGTGTCTACATGTTTATGTATCAGTGTGTGTCCATAGACCATAAGGCACCTTGGTTGGTCAGGTGTCTACACGTTTATATATCAGTGTGTGTCCATAGACCGTAAGGCACCTTGGTTGGTCAGGTGTCTGCATGTATGTATCAGTGTGTTCATAGACCATAAGGCACCTTGGTTGGTCAGGTGTCTACATGTTTATGTATCAGTGTGTGTCCATAGACCATAAGGCACCTTGGTTGGTCAGGTGTCTGCGTGTATGTATCAGTGTGTTCCATAGACCATAAGGCAACTTGGTCAGGTGTCTACATGTGTATGTATCAGTGTGTTCCATAGAACATAAGGCACCTTGGTTGGTCAGGTGTCTACACATTTATGTATCAGTGTGTATCCATAGACCGTAAGTCACCTAGGTTGGTCAGGTGTCTACACATTTCACCTCTTTTAGAACATTATCAAGTTAAGTGTGGGCTCAAATCTCAGTTGCAAAATGTACTAAAATGAACATTTCATATGCCATCCTTTTTTTGGTGGATTGACCCATATTACCATCTGACATATGGTAAATAGTACTGTGAATCCTCCATCTCTAATACTAATAGTATCACGGTCATCATACAAACATTTTTAGATTTTAGATTATTTCATTTAGAATATTGGTTGTAACAGGTGACACATGTTTTCCTAATAACAGGTGACACATATTTTGATATCCTATAACATATGACACACGTTTTGTTATCCTATAACAGGTGACACATATTTTGTTATCCTATACCATTGACACATGTTTTGTTATCCTATAACAGGTGAGACATGTTTTAGTGACAGATAGTCCTATAACAGGTGACATGTTTTGATATTCTATAACGGGTGACCCATGTTCTATAACCAATATTCTATAATAGGTGACATGTTCTGTAACCAATATTCTATAACAGGCAACACATGTTCTGTAACCAATATTCTATAACAGGTGACACATGTTCTATAACCAATATTCTATAATAGGTGACATGTTCTGTAACCAATATTCTATAACAGGTGACACATGTTCTGTAACCAATATTATTTTACAGGTGACAAATGTTCTTTAACCAATATTCTATAACAGGTGACACATGTTTTGAAGAAATTCTTAAGAAGGTTAAAGAAGGATTGGCAGGTGTTGAGAAGCAGCCTCAAAATGCTGAAAAATACAGCTCTCTAGACAAAGGTAGGCAAAATACCGCTCTCTAGACAAAGTTAGGCAAAATACCGCTCTCTAGACAAAGGTAGGCAAAATACCGCTCTCTAGACAAAGGTAGGCAAAATACCGCTCTCTAGACAAAGGTAGGCAAAATACAGCTCTCTAGATAAAGGTAGGCCAAATACAGCTCTCTAGACAAAGGTAGGCAAAATACTGCTCTAGACAAAGGTAGGCAAAATACAGTTCTCTAGATAAAGGTAGGCCAAATACAGCTCTCTAGACAAAGGTAGGCCAAATACAGCTCTCTAGGCAAAGGTAGGCAAAATACAGCTCTCAAGATAAAGGTACGCCAAACACACTCACGAGATAAAGGTAGGCCAAATACAGCTCTCTAGGCAAAGGGAAGCAAAATACAGCTCTCTAGAAAAGGTAGGCAAACTGCACTCTCTAGACAAAGGTAGGTAACATACAGCTCTAGGCAGAGGTAGGCAAAATACAGCTCTCTAGGTAAAGGTAGGCCAAATACAGCTCTCTAGGCAAAGGTAGGCAAAATATAGCTCTCTAGGTAAAGGTAGGCCAAACACCATCTCTAGATAAAGGTAGACCAGATACAGCTCTCTAGGCAAAGGGAAGGAAAATACAGCTCTCTAGAAAAGGTAGGCAAACTACACTCTCTAGTGGGCACTCCTCAGTTTTGCATGAATGTCCATGGTGTAAATCAGAAAGAAATCAACTAAGCATCTTTTAGGTCCATGGATGGTATTTATAATAATTATGAAGCACATTTTTGATGTTTTTTTCAGTTTTGAATACTTCAAAATACCGCTCTCTAGACAAAGGTAGGCAAAATACTGCTCTCTAGACAAAGGTAGGCCAAATACAGCTCTCTAGATAAAGGTAGGCCAAATACAGCTCTCTAGACAAAGGTATGCAAAATACAACTCTCTAGACAAAGGTAGGCCAAAAACAGCTCTCTTGATAAAGGTAGACAAAATACACTCTCTAGACAAAAGTAGGCAAAATACCGCTCTCTGGACAAAGGTAGGCAAAATACAGATCTCTAGACAAAGGTAGGCCAGATACAGCTCTCTAGACAAAGGTAGGCAAAATACAGCTCTCTAGACAAAGGTAGGCCAAATACAGCTCTCTAGACAAAGGTAGGCAAAATACAGCTCTCTAGACAAAGGTAGGCAAAATACAGCTCTCTAGATAATGGTAGGCCAAATACAGCTCTCTAGACAAAGGTAGGCACAATACTGCTCTCTAGATAAAGGTAGGCCAACTACAGCTCTCTAGAAAAGGTAGGCAAACTACAGTCTCTAGACAAAGGTAGGCAACATACAGCTTTTTAGGCAAAGGCAGGCCAGATTCAGCTCTCTGGACAAAGATAGTCAAAATACAGCTCTCTAGATAAAGGTAGGCAAAATACAGCTCTCGAGACAAGCAAAATACAGCTCTCTAGACACAGATAGGCAACACAGCTCTCTAGACAAAGGTAGGCAAAATACAGCTCTCTGGACAAAGGTAGGCCAGATACAGCTCTCTAGACAAAGGTAGGCAAATACAGTTCTCTAGACAAAGGTAGGCCAGATACAGCTCTCTAGACACAGGTTGGCAATACTGAACATTTCATTTCATTACTTGATGCGGTAAACTTATCACCATTGTAACTCTCTACTTCCCATATGGTTAACTTGTCCAGGTTTCTCGGAGGAGGTTTAGGTGATTTATTCAAAAGATACATATTATATATTAAACTTCTACATTTTAAGAAAAAACCTTACACCAGTTTTCTGTAATTGTTATGTTTGTCCTACACTTCGACTATTCCTGTTTTAAATGAATTTGATACATTATAATCAAACCTTGACCTTAGGGACTACAACTGCTAATGTTACAAAATACTCTCATACAACGACTGTCCAATAAAATAACGACAGACTGTTAACACAAGCTAGTGTTCTAAATTAAAGTAAAGACACTGTTAACACAAGCTAGTGTTCTAAATTAAAGTAAAGACACTGTTAACACAAGCTAGTGTTCTAAATTAAAGTAAAGACAGTGTTAACACAAGCTAGTGTTCTAAATTAAAGTAAAGACACTGTTAACACAAGCTAGTGTTCTAAATTAAAGTAAATACACTGTCAACACAAGCTAGTGTTCTAAATTAAAGTAAAGACACTGTTAACACAAGCTAGTGTTCTAAATTAAAGTAAATACACTGTTAACACAAGCTAGTGTTCTAAACTAAAGTAAAGACACTGTTAACACAAGCTAGTGTTCTAAATTAAAGTAAAGACACTGTTAACACAAGCTAGTGTTCTAAATTAAAGTAAATACACTGTCAACACAAGCTAGTGTTCTAAATTAAAGTAAAGACACTGTTAACACAAGCTAGTGTTCTAAATTAAAGTAAAGACACTGTTAACACAAGCTGTGTTCTAAATTAAAGTAAACACACTGTTAACACAAGCTAGCGTTCTAAATTAAAGTAAAAACACTGTTAACACAAGCTATTGTTCTAAACTAAAATAGTGACAGACTGTTAGCACAAGCTAGTGTTCTAAATTAAAGTAAAGACACTGTTAACACAAGCTAGTGTTCTAAATTAAAGTAAAGACACTGTCAACACAAGCTAGTGTTCTAAATTAAAGTAAAGACACTGTTAACACAAGCTAGTGTTCGAAATTAAAGTAAAGACACTGTTAACACAAGCTAGTGTTCTAAATTAAAGTAAATACACTGTTAACACAAGCTAGTGTTCTAAACTAAAATAAAGACACTGTTAACACAAGCTAGTGTTCTAAATTAAAGTAAATACACTGTTAATACAAGCTAGAGTTCTAAACTAAAGTAAATACACTGTTAACACAAGCTAGTGTTCTAAACTAAAATAAAGACACTGTTAACACAAGCTAGTGTTCTAAATTAAAGTAAATACACTGTTAACACAAGCTAGTGTTCTAAATTAAAGTAAAAACACTGTTAACACAAGCTATTGTTCTAAATTAAAATAAAGACACTGTTAACACAAGCTGTGTTCTAAATTAAAGTAAATACACTGTTAACACAAGCTATTGTTCTAAACTAAAATAGTGACAGACTGTTAGCACAAGCTAGTGTTCTAAATTAAAGTAAAGACACTGTTAACACAAGCTAGTGTTCTAAATTAAAGTAAAAACACTGTTAACACAAGCTATTGTTCTAAACTAAAATAGTGACAGACTGTTAGCACAAGCTAGTGTTCTAAATTAAAGTAAAGACACTGTTAACACAAGCTAGTGTTCTAAATTAAAGTAAAGACACTGTTAACACAAGCTAGTGTTCTAAATTAAAGTAAAGACACTGTTAACACAAGCTAGTGTTCGAAATTAAAGTAAAGACACTGTTAACACAAGCTAGTGTTCGAAATTAAAGTAAAGACACTGTTAACACAAACTAGTGTTCGAAATTAAAGTAAAGACACTGTTAACACAAGCTAGTGTTCTAAATTAAAATAAAGACACTGTTAACACAAGCTAGTGTTCTAAATTAAAGTAAAAATACTGTTAACACAAGCTAGTGTTCTAAATTAAAGTAAAGACACTGTTAACACAAGCTAGTGTTCTAAATTAAAGTAAAAACACTGTCAACACAAGCTATTGTTCTAAACTAAAATAGTGACAGACTGTTAGCACAAGCTAGTGTTCTAAATTAAAGTAAAGACACTGTTAACACAAGCTAGTGTTCTAAATTAAAGTAAAGACACTGTTAACACAAGCTAGTGTTCTAAATTAAAGTAAAGACACTGTTAACACAAGCTAGTGTTCTAAATTAAAGTAAAGACACTGTTAACACAAGCTAGTGTTCTAAATTAAAGTAAAGACACTGTTAACACAAGCTAGTGTTCTAAATTAAAGTAAAGACACTGTTAACACAAGCTAGTGTTCTAAATTAAAGTAAAGACACTGTTAACACAAGCTGTGTTCTAAATTAAAGTAAACACACTGTTAACACAAGCTAGCGTTCTAAATTAAAGTAAAAACACTGTTAACACAAGCTATTGTTCTAAACTAAAATAGTGACAGACTGTTAGCACAAGCTAGTGTTCTAAATTAAAGTAAAGACACTGTTAACACAAGCTAGTGTTCTAAATTAAAGTAAAGACACTGTCAACACAAGCTAGTGTTCTAAATTAAAGTAAAGACACTGTTAACACAAGCTAGTGTTCGAAATTAAAGTAAAGACACTGTTAACACAAGCTAGTGTTCTAAATTAAAGTAAATACACTGTTAACACAAGCTAGTGTTCTAAATTAAAGTAAATACACTGTTAACACAATCTGTGTTCTAAATTAAAGTAAAGACACTGTTAACACAAGCTAGTGTTCTAAACTAAAATAAATACACTGTTAACACAAGCTAGTGTTCTAAACTAAAATAAAGACACTGTTAACACAAGCTAGTGTTCTAAATTAAAGTAAATACACTGTTAATACAAGCTAGTGTTCTAAATTAAAGTAAATACACTGTTAACACAAGCTAGTGTTCTAAACTAAAATAAAGACACTGTTAACACAAGCTAGTGTTCTAAATTAAAGTAAATACACTGTTAACACAAGCTAGTGTTCTAAATTAAAGTAAAAACACTGTTAACACAAGCTATTGTTCTAAATTAAAATAAAGACACTGTTAACACAAGCTGTGTTCTAAATTAAAGTAAATACACTGTTAACACAAGCTATTGTTCTAAACTAAAATAGTGACAGACTGTTAGCACAAGCTAGTGTTCTAAATTAAAGTAAAGACACTGTTAACACAAGCTAGTGTTCTAAATTAAAGTAAAAACACTGTTAACACAAGCTATTGTTCTAAACTAAAATAGTGACAGACTGTTAGCACAAGCTAGTGTTCTAAATTAAAGTAAAGACACTGTTAACACAAGCTAGTGTTCTAAATTAAAGTAAAGACACTGTTAACACAAGCTAGTGTTCTAAATTAAAGTAAAGACACTGTTAACACAAGCTAGTGTTCGAAATTAAAGTAAAGACACTGTTAACACAAGCTAGTGTTCTAAATTAAAGTAAAGACACTGTTAACACAAGCTAGTGTTCGAAATTAAAGTAAAGACACTGTTAACACAAGCTAGTGTTCTAAATTAAAATAAAGACACTGTTAACACAAGCTAGTGTTCTAAATTAAAGTAAAAATACTGTTAACACAAGCTAGTGTTCTAAATTAAAGTAAAGACACTGTTAACACAAGCTAGTGTTCTAAATTAAAGTAAAAACACTGTCAACACAAGCTATTGTTCTAAACTAAAATAGTGACAGACTGTTAGCACAAGCTAGTGTTCTAAATTAAAGTAAAGACACTGTTAACACAAGCTAGTGTTCTAAATTAAAGTAAAGACACTGTTAACACAAGCTAGTGTTCTAAATTAAAGTAAAAATACTGTTAACACAAGCTAGTGTTCTAAATTAAAGTAAAGACACTGTCAACACAAGCTAGTGTTCTAAATTAAAGTAAAGACACTGTTAACACAAGCTAGTGTTCTAAATTAAAGTAAAGACAGTGTTAACACAAGCTAGTGTTCTAAATTAAAGTAAAGACACTGTTAACACAAGCTAGTGTTCTAAATTAAAGTAAATACACAGTTAACACAAGCTAGTGTTCTAAACTAAAATAAAGACACTGTTAACACAAGCTAGTGTTCTAAACTAAAATAAAGACACTGTTAACACAAGCTAGTGTTCTAAACTAAAATAAAGACACAGTTAACACAAGCTAGTGTTCTAAATTAAAGTAAATACACAGTTAACACACGCTAGTGTTCTAAACTAAAATAAAGACACTGTTAACACAAGCTAGTGTTCTAAATTAAAGTAAATACACAGTTAACACAAGCTAGTGTTCTAAACTAAAATAAAGACACAGTTAACACAAGCTAGTGTTCTAAACTAAAATAAAGACACAGTTAACACAAGCTAGTGTTCTAAATTAAAGTAAATACACAGTTAACACAAGCTAGTGTTCTAAACTAAAATAAAGACACTGTTAACACAAGCTAGTGTTCTAAATTAAAGTAAATACACAGTTAACACAAGCTAGTGTTCTAAACTAAAATAAAGACACAGTTAACACAAGCTAGTGTTCTAAATTAAAGTAAATACACAGTTAACACAAGCTAGTGTTCTAAACTAAAATAAAGACACTGTTAACACAAGCTAGTGTTCTAAATTAAAGTAAAGACACTGTTAACACAAGCTAGTGTTCTAAATTAAAGTAAATACACAGTTAACACAAGCTAGTGTTCTAAACTAAAATAAAGACACTGTTAACACAAGCTAGTGTTCTAAATTAAAGTAGATACACAGTTAACACAAGCTAGTGTTCTAAACTAAAATAGCGACAGACTGTTAACACAAGCTAGTGTTCTAAATTAAAGTAAATACACTAACACAAGCTAGTGTTCTAAATTAAAGTAAAGACACTGTTAACACAAACTAGTGTTCTAAATTAAAGTAAAAACACTGTTAACACAAACTATTGTTCTAAACTAAAATAAAGACACTGTTAACACAAGCTGTGTTCTAAATTAAAGTAAAAACACTGTTAACACAAGCTATTGTTCTAAACTAAAATAGTGACAGACTGTTAGCACAAGCTAGTGTTCTAAATTAAAGTAAAGACACTGTTAACACAAGCTAGTGTTCTAAATTAAAGTAAATACACAGTTAACACAAGCTAGTGTTCTAAATTAAAGTAAATACACAGTTAACACAAGCTAGTGTTCTAAACTAAAATAAAGACACTGTTAACACAAGCTAGTGTTCTAAATTAAAGTAAATACACAGTTAACACAAGCTAGTGTTCTAAATTAAAGTAAATACACTGTTAACACAAGCTAGTGTTCTAAATTAAAGTAAAGACACTGTCAACACAAGCTAGTGTTCTAAATTAAAGTAAAGACACTGTCAACACAAGCTAGTGTTCTAAATTAAAGTAAAGACACTGTTAACACAAGCTAGTGTTCTAAATTAAAGTAAAGACACTGTCAACACAAGCTAGTGTTCTAAATTAAAGTAAAGACACTGTCAACACAAGCTAGTGTTCTAAATTAAAGTAAAGACACTGTTAACACAAGCTAGTGTTCTAAACTAAAATAGCGACAGACTGTTAACACAAGCTAGTGTTCTAAATTAAAGTAAATACACAGTTAACACAAGCTAGTGTTCTAAATTAAAGTAAAGACACTGTTAACACAAGCTAGTGTTCTAAACTAAAATAGCGACAGACTGTTAACACAAGCTAGTGTTCTAAATTAAAGTAAATACACAGTTAACACAAGCTAGTGTTCTAAATTAAAGTAAAGACACTGTTAACACAAGCTAGTGTTCTAAACTAAAATAGCGACAGACTGTTAACACAAGCTAGTGTTCTAAATTAAAGTAAATACACAGTTAACACGCGCTAGTGTTCTAAATTAAAGTAAAGACACTGTTAACACAAGCTAGTGTTCTAAATTAAAGTAAAGACACTGTCAACACAAGCTAGTGTTCTAAATTAAAGTAAATACACTGTTAACACAAGCTAGTGTTCTAAATTAAAGTAAAGACACTGTTAACACAAGCTAGTGTTCTAAACTAAAATAGCGACAGACTGTTAACACAAGCTAGTGTTCTAAATTAAAGTAAATACACAGTTAACACACGCTAGTGTTCTAAATTAAAGTAAAGACACTGTTAACACAAGCTAGTGTTCTAAATTAAAGTAAAGACACTGTCAACACAAGCTAGTGTTCTAAATTAAAGTAAATACACTGTTAACACAAGCTAGTGTTCTAAATTAAAGTAAAGACACTGTTAACACAAGCTAGTGTTCTAAACTAAAATAGCGACAGACTGTTAACACAAGCTAGTGTTCTAAATTAAAGTTAATACAGTGTTAACACAAGCTAATGTTCTAAACTAAAATAAAGACACTGTTAACACACGCTAGTGTTCTAAACTAAAATAGCGACAGACTGTTAACACAAGCTAGTGTTCTAAATTAAAGTAAATACAGTGTTAACACAAGCTAATGTTCTAAACTAAAATAAAGACACTGTTAACACAAGCTAGTGTTCTAAACTAAAATAGCGACAGACTGTTAACACAAGCTAGTGTTCTAAATTAAAGTAAAGACACTGTTAACACAAGCTAGTGTTCTAAATTAAAGTAAAGACACTGTTAACACAAGCTAGTGTTCTAAATTAAAGTAAAGACACTGTTAACACAAGCTAGTATTCTAAACTAAAATAGCGACAGACTGTTAACACAAGCTAGTGTTCTAAATTAAAGTAAAGACACTGTTAACACAAGCTAGTGTTCTAAATTAAAGTAAATACACTGTTAACACAAGCTAGTGTTCTAAATTAAAGTAAAGACACTGTTAACACAAGCTAGTGTTCTAAATTAAAGTAAAGACACTGTTAACACAAGCTAGTGTTCTAAATTAAAGTAAAGACACTGTTAACACAAGCTAGTGTTCTAAACTAAAATAGCGACAGACTGTTAACACAAGCTAGTGTTCTAAATTAAAGTAAATACACAGTTAACACACGCTAGTGTTCTAAATTAAAGTAAAGACACTGTTAACACAAGCTAGTGTTCTAAATTAAAGTAAAGACACTGTCAACACAAGCTAGTGTTCTAAATTAAAGTAAATACACTGTTAACACAAGCTAGTGTTCTAAATTAAAGTAAAGACACTGTTAACACAAGCTAGTGTTCTAAACTAAAATAGCGACAGACTGTTAACACAAGCTAGTGTTCTAAATTAAAGTAAATACAGTGTTAACACAAGCTAATGTTCTAAACTAAAATAAAGACACTGTTAACACACGCTAGTGTTCTAAACTAAAATAGCGACAGACTGTTAACACAAGCTAGTGTTCTAAATTAAAGTAAATACAGTGTTAACACAAGCTAATGTTCTAAACTAAAATAAAGACACTGTTAACACAAGCTAGTGTTCTAAACTAAAATAGCGACAGACTGTTAACACAAGCTAGTGTTCTAAATTAAAGTAAAGACACTGTTAACACAAGCTAGTGTTCTAAATTAAAGTAAAGACACTGTTAACACAAGCTAGTGTTCTAAATTAAAGTAAAGACACTGTTAACACAAGCTAGTATTCTAAACTAAAATAGCGACAGACTGTTAACACAAGCTAGTGTTCTAAATTAAAGTAAAGACACTGTTAACACAAGCTAGTGTTCTAAATTAAAGTAAATACACTGTTAACACAAGCTAGTGTTCTAAATTAAAGTAAAGACACTGTTAACACAAGCTAGTGTTCTAAATTAAAGTAAAGACACTGTTAACACAAGCTAGTGTTCTAAATTAAAGTAAATACACAGTTAACACACGCTAGTGTTCTAAATTAAAGTAAAGACACTGTTAACACAAGCTAGTGTTCTAAATTAAAGTAAAGACACTGTCAACACAAGCTAGTGTTCTAAATTAAAGTAAATACACTGTTAACACAAGCTAGTGTTCTAAATTAAAGTAAAGACACTGTTAACACAAGCTAGTGTTCTAAACTAAAATAGCGACAGACTGTTAACACAAGCTAGTGTTCTAAATTAAAGTAAATACAGTGTTAACACAAGCTAATGTTCTAAACTAAAATAAAGACACTGTTAACACAAGCTAGTGTTCTAAACTAAAATAGCGACAGACTGTTAACACAAGCTAGTGTTCTAAATTAAAGTAAATACAGTGTTAACACAAGCTAATGTTCTAAACTAAAATAAAGACACTGTTAACACAAGCTAGTGTTCTAAACTAAAATAGCGACAGACTGTTAACACAAGCTAGTGTTCTAAATTAAAGTAAAGACACTGTTAACACAAGCTAGTGTTCTAAATTAAAGTAAAGACACTGTTAACACAAGCTAGTGTTCTAAATTAAAGTAAAGACACTGTTAACACAAGCTAGTGTTCTAAATTAAAGTAAATACACAGTTAACACAAGCTAGTGTTCTTAATTAAAGTAAAGACACTGTTAACACAAGCTATTGTTCTAAATTAAAGTAAAGACACTGTTAACACAAGCTAGTGTTCTAAATTAAAGTAAAGACACTGTAACACAAGCTAGTGTTCTAAATTAAAGTAAAGACACTGTTAACACAAGCTAGTGTTCTAAATTAAAGTAAAGACACTGTTAACACAAGCTAGTGTTCTAAATTAAAGTAAAGACAGTGTTAACACAAGCTAATGTTCTAAACTAAAATAAAGACACTGTTAACACACGCTAGTGTTCTAAACTAAAATAGCGACAGACTGTTAACACAAGCTAGTGTTCTAAATTAAAGTAAATACAGTGTTAACACAAGCTAATGTTCTAAATTAAAATAAAGACACTGTTAACACAAGCTAGTGTTCTAAATTAAAGTAAAGACACTGTCAACACAAGCTAGTGTTCTAAATTAAAGTAAAGACACTGTCAACACAAGCTAGTGTTCTAAATTAAAGTAAAGACACTGTCAACACAAGCTAGTGTTCTAAATTAAAGTAAAGACACTGTCAACACAAGCTAGTGTTCTAAATTAAAGTAAAGACACTGTTAACACAAGCTAGTGTTCTAAACTAAAATAGCGACAGACTGTTAACACAAGCTAGTGTTCTAAATTAAAGTAAATACACTGTTAATACAAGCTAGTGTTCTAAATTAAAGTAAAGACACTGTTAACACAAGCTAGTGTTCTAAACTAAAATAGCGACAGACTGTTAACACAAGCTAGTGTTCTAAATTAAAGTAAAGACACTGTCAACACAAGCTAGTGTTCTAAATTAAAGTAAAGACACTGTCAACACAAGCTAGTGTTCTAAATTAAAGTAAAGACACTGTCAACACAAGCTAGTGTTCTAAATTAAAGTAAAGACACTGTTAACACAAGCTAGTGTTCTAAACTAAAATAGCGACAGACTGTTAACACAAGCTAGTGTTCTAAATTAAAGTAAATACACTGTTAACACAAGCTAGTGTTCGAAATTAAAGTAAAGACACTATTAACACAAGCTAGTGTTCTAAATTAAAGTAAAGACACTGTCAACACCAGCTAGTGTTCTAAATTAAAGTAAAGACACTATTAACACAAGCTAGTGTTCTCAATTAAAGTAAAGACACTGTCAACACAAGCTAGTGTTCTTAATTAAAGTAAAGACTGTCAACACAAGCTAGTGTTATAAATTAAAGTAAAGACACTGTCAACACAAGCTAGTGTTCTAAATTAAAGTAAAGACACTGTCAACACAAGCTAGTGTTCTAAATTGAATTGTTATTTAACATCTCATTAAGCCACTTTGAGGCTACCACAGCAGTTGGCAGGGAAAGGTGATACAGATGAACTTATTCTTGCCCAATCCAGGAAAAATCCCTGTTAACATCTCTATGGGACGGACAAATCAGTGTGAGTATGGGTCACTTACTCCAGGTCACACACAGTGTTCCATTGTCACATTTTGATACTACAACCTCTCGGTTATGAACCAAGCATGCTAACCACTAAACCACTGCACCTCCCCACCTTGTAAAGACTTTACATGAACATGAGAGATGTGTTTCCATGGAAGTTAGATTAATTAATGAAAATTTACGATACATTTTATGCTCATATATATTACAGGCCCAGCGACATATGGTGTAGCGAAGAAGCTGAGAGACAATGATATGATCTTACACACAGACAAGCAGATGTACTCTTGTGGATCACTTGCCCCAAAGATGGGACGTGGCAAGAGGGAAGGCGGCTGCATGGACCATAAGTTCAGGAAAGAGCCGGAACCATGGGAACTGACAGATGGGTATAGTAACATTACATTATCAATATTCTCCACATGAAATAGTCTGTGGGTGAACAGGGAACTCTTCACATGAAATAGTCTATGGGTGAACAGAGAACTCTTCACATGAAATAGTCTATGGGTGAACAGGGAACTCTTCACATGAAGTAGTCTCTGGGTGAATAGGGAACTCTTCACATGAAATAGTCTATGAACAGGGAACTCTTCTCATGAAATAATCTATGGCTGAACAGGTAACTCTTCACATGAAATAGTCTATGGGTGAACAGGGAACTCTTCACATGAAATAGTCTATGGGTGAACAGGGAACTCTTCACATGAAATAGTCTATGGGTGAACAGGGAACTCTTCACATGAAATAGTCTATGGGTGAACAGGGAACTCTTCACATGAAATAGTCTATGGGTGAACAGGGAACTCTTCACATGAAATAGTCTATGGGTGAACAGGGAACTCTTCACATGAAATAGTCTATGGGTGAACAGGGAACTCTTCACATGAAGTAGTCTCTTGGTGAATAGGGAACTCTTCACATGAAATAGTCTATGAACAGGGAACTCTTCTCATGAAATAATCTATGGCTGAACAGGGAACTCTTCACATACTAAATAAGTCTTGGGTTTCTGCATTTAATTGAATGAGAACCTGGGTGTCAATTCTATAAACTCTCTGAGACGTACTGACAGATTATCCTGTTGCGAAGCTTTTGAGAACTGACTTTCTATGTAACCAAAACATTCAGTTGATACTTATTTAAATTCTAGTGTGTTGGTAGAAAGAATTACAGACATTGTAGAAACATTGGCCTATAAACAGGTATAGACAAGGGTAACTGATTTACCTGAAATGAATTTGTTCACAAATTTGGACTTTGCAAAAACACCTGGCAGGAATGTTAGATCAACAAAGAATAATTTGGCTAATCAGTACCAGTATATTTAATGTACATTTTTCATGCTATATAAAAGCTAGCTGTGAGAATCATAGCTCTTATGGTGTGTACCTACCATAGAGCTACGATGCCAGCCTTTATAGAATAGGTAGGTATCAGAGTCCCCATCAAGAGTGGTTTCTGAAGATATCACACAATGACTGCACAAACAACTGCCTGATTTCACTAGATTAAACCTTAAATATCATGCATGCATAAAACTCACCAAAGAGAAGAATATCAGAAAGTGTCAGTGTGTGAGAGGTAGCGGGGATAAGTTCCCACATACGGAACGTGAGAACAAGATTATTTTGAACATAATGATTTTTTTTGAAATTAGCAGTGACTTTAATATGAAAACTGAATATTTCGGCATGTCATTCTCTTTCTTTGGTGAGTTTTATGCTTGCACATGTGGTATTTAAAGTTTGTTCTATTGAAATAAGGCAGTTGTTTATGCAGGCATGGCGTGATGTCGTCAGAAACATCGCCGGAAATGTGGAAATTTGGGAATTATGTTTTTGTGTTATATCTCCAAAATATGCGTTACGTTAACCTTTTTGTTTAACTTTTTGTTACATCTCCGCTTTACCATGTCCGATCTTCATCAAATTTTAACAGCACCTTCCTCTCATCAAGCACTGACCATACCCTGAAAACTAGGTCACTATGACCCAACTTTCTCCAAAATGTGCATTACGTTAACCTTTTTGTTTAACTTTTTGGTACATCTCCGCTTTACCATGTCCGATCTTCATCAAATTTTAACAGCACCTTCCTCTCATCAAGCACTGACCATACCCTGAAAACTAGGTCACCCAACTTTCTCCAAAATATGCGTTATGTTAACCTTTTTGTTTAAGTTTTGGCGTGGGGGGTGAGGGGTGGGGGGGGGGATTAAGTGTGCAATAAAACTTGGACAACAACTTTAACAGCACCTTCCTCTCATCAAGCACTGACCATACCCTGAAAACTAGGTAACTGTGACCTACTTTGTCCAAAATATGCATTACGTTAACCTTTTTCTTTAAGTTTGGGGGGGAGGGGGAGTGGGGTAGAATTAAGTGTGCAATAAAACTTGGACAACAAGTTGCTGACATGTACCAAACATCATGCGCTGAAAATGAAAACTAGGTTTTCAACATTAAAGCATCCTCCCACTCCCTAAAAAAACTATCTATCTAGAAAATTGGGTGTCGGGGAATGAAGTTTTTGTTATATCTCAGCATTGCCACGTCCGATCTTCATCAAACTTTAACAGCACCTTCCTCTCATCATGCACTGACCATACCCTGAAAACTAGGTCACTGTGACCTACTTTCTCCAAAATATGTGTTACGTTAACCTTTTTGTTTAAGTTTGGGCGTGGGAATTAAGTTTTTGTTATATCTCAGCATTACCATGTGCGATCTTCATCAAACTTTAACCAGCGCTTTCCTCTCATCAAGCAATGACCATACTCTGAAAACTAGGTCACTGTGACCTACTTTCTCCAAAATATGCATTACGTAAACCTTTTTGTTTAAGTTTGGGTGTGGGGGGTGAATTAAGTGTAAAATTAAAAATTGGACAATAAACTGCTGACATGTACCAAACATGCGCTGAAAATGAAAACTAGGTTTTCAACATTAAAGCATCCTCCCACTCCCAAAAAAACTATCTAGAAAAGCTCTATTAAATAAACAGTTTCACCAAACACACCGGCACTCATCTTTCACATTTTGGAAAACCCCGGCTTTAATAGGAATCATGTTGTCTGTAATGACGCGTCACATACCACAACACATATTTGTCCTGTTGCGTAGTATAACACATTTTTGTCTCGCCCACGATAGTGGGTAGCGCGACATAGCAGTCACTTTTCTGGTGGCGGCGGCTACATTTTAAATCAACTATATCTCAACAACCGCTGCTCGAATTTTTCTGAAATTTTTTCAGATGCTTTGTTGGGTCGATGGGCATCACGTAATGCCAAAATTACCAAGGTCAAGGTCATATTTCGCGTTATTTTTTAAAACGTAAACTTGTTTAGGTAACAACCTTGGTTAGGTAACTTAACCTTAGTTAACTGTATATGATTGCCTCATTTTCTTTGTTTGATACTTGGTCATATGTATTGTTGGCATTGGTGGACATCACTGAATGACAACAATTACCAAGCTCAAGGTCATATTTTGCTTATTTTCCCCAAACTTAACCTTGGTTAGGTAACTTAACCTCAGTCAACTTTATGTGATTGTCTCACTTTATGTCTTTGATACTTGGTCATATGTACTGTTGGCATTGGTGGACATCGCTGGACGACAAAAAATACCAAGGTTCAAGGTCATATTTTGTGTTATTTTCCCCAAACTTAACCTTAGTTATGTAACTTAACCTTGGTTAGGTATATAAACCTCAGTTAACTTTATGTGATTGCCTCATTTTCTTTGTTTGATACTTGGTCATATGTATTGTTGGCATTGGTGGACATCACTGAATGACAAAAATTACCAAGCTCAAGGTCATACTTTGCTTATTTTCCCCAAACTTAACCTCAGTCAACTTTATGTGATTGTCTCACTTTATGTCTTTGATACTTGGTCATATGTACTGTTGGCATTGGTGGACATCGCTGGACGACAAAAAATACCAAGGTTCAAGGTCATATTTTGTGTTATTTTCCCCAAACTTAACCTTAGTTATGTAACTTAACCTTGGTTAGGTATATAAACCTCAGTTAACTCACTTTATGTCTTTGATACTTGGTCATATGTATTGTTGGCATTGGTGGACATCGCAGAATGACAAAAAATACCAATGTCAAGGTCATATTTTGCATTATTTTACCAAAACTACGCCCTGGTTAAACCACTTAACCTCAGTAACTTAACTTCTTATGATTACCTTGCTTTAGTTGTTTGATACTTGGTCATATGATATGTTGTCTTTGGTGGACATATTTTAGCACACATTTAATAAAATATTTCATATGCCGTTTGCCGCGGTGGGTAAGACACCCTCAGACCGAGGTCTTGTTATTATTTACTTTTCTCAAACAATTTTGAATGGGTATTCATCACCTTCATGGATGCTTCTGGAAGTTAATGACATGTTTATAACTAGTTAGGAGTATTGTATCCATTAACAAAATAATTAAAATAATGTCACCATACACAGTTTGATGGCATCATGTCTTGAAGAATATATTGAAAGTAACCATTAAATATTATTACCTTTCAGGTGCATACATGTTGTGGCTGAGTTATCCAGCAATCAGAAATGTACTGCTAAAGTAGCAGAGTTGCTTCCCTTAGTTGCCAAAGTCGTCTCGTATGACCACTACACACAACATACAAGCATGAAGGAAACTATCTGTCAAAGGGTAACGCATACATATTTTTAGAAATTTTAAAATATATTTTTTTAGTTCTACTGATCAAAGATAAGCAGAGCTTATGCCGCGGTGCGGTGTCCATCGACCGTCCGTAAACTTTTTTTGCGGCGACTACTCCTCTGAGACTACTGGATGGATTTTCATGAAACTTTACAAGAATGTTGCCCATGATGTATAAGTTCATCATAGCAAAAATTCACGATGATGTGAAATCCAAGATGACCGCCAAAGCTAAAAGAAGATTTTTAAAAAAACAAGTTTGTAGCAACTACTTCTTGAAAACTATAAGTGATCTTGATATTGGACTTTTTTCTAAAATGATCAGCATGACATGATGTTGGTTCTTGTCGTTTGATTTGACATTAAACATGGCTGCCTGTGGTCATCTTTGTTTACATAGAGTTATATAGTAAACACTTGTAGTGACTACTCCTCTGAAACTACTTGATGGATTTTTATGGAACTTCACAGGAATGTTGCTCTTGATGTCTAATTGATCCTAGCAAAATTTCAGGTCAGCAGTAAGTTCAAGATGGCCGCCACGCCTAAAAATAGATATTTAAAAAAAAAGTTATAGCTACTACTTCTTGAAAACTATAAGTGATATGGGACTTTTTCTAAAATGATCATCATGACATGATGTTGATCCTTTTTGAAAATTATTTTGAATCGACATTAAACATGGCCGCCAGTGGCCATCTTTGTTTACATAGTGTTATATAATAAAACCTTGTAGCGACTACTCCTCTGAAACTAGTTGACGGATTTTCATTAAACTTCACTGGAATGTTGCTCTTGATGTCACGTTGGTCCTAGCAAAATTTCAGCTTGCCGGCCAGAAATTCAAGATGGCCGCCATGGCAAAAAACAGATTTTTAAAAAAGTTGTAGCGTCTACTTCCTGAAAACTATAAGTGATATTGATATGGGACTTTTTCTAAAATGATCAACATGACATGATGTTGGTCCTTGTCGAAAATCATTTTGATTCGAAGTTAAACATGGCTGCCAGTGGACATCTTTGTTTACATAGAGTTATATAGTAAAAACTTGTAGTGACTACTCCTCTGAAACTACTTGACGGATTTTCATGAAACTTCACAGGAATGTTGCTCTTGATGTCTAGTTTCAGGAAACTTCATAGGAATGATGATCTAGCTATCAAAACCTATCAGTAGAACTTCAAGGTCATTGACCTCTTGTTTAATAGATAATATCATAACAGATGTTTGATGTCATATGTATGAATATTTCACTTCAAAGGGTACATGATTTACATCTGAAATTCTGCCAAAAAATGGGCTGAAATTCTTGATTCTGGTTTTAATTATCACTTCAATAATACTATTCATTTTCAGCTCGTTTTTCGAAGAAAAGACGAGCTATTCTACTCTCTCTGGCGTCGGTTAAACTTTTACGTTAAGCTCACATTTCAGTAATCTCTTATAGGAATTCAATGAAACTTTAAAATAATGTATTCACTTTATAAGAGAAACTCGTACAAACAAGTGCCATAACTCTGTTATGAATTGTAACATTATTATGCCCAGTTATGTATCATATCTCTTGAATCTCCTTAAACAAATTCAGTAAACTTGACACATGCATTCACTGTCCTAAAAGGAACTCATGCAGACAAGGTCCATAACTCTGTTACACATATTAGCAGAATTATGCCCCTGTTTTGTGTATACTTTTATTTAGCCTGTCTGTATATTATATTTAAGTAATAGAACATCATTTGATTTATCCTGTGTATTACAATAGTCAGAGAATAACATTTTGGTAAAACTGTTAATTGATTATGGTGACTGTTGTAGTTGCCACACATGGCTTCAGGCCTCGGGAAGCGGTACTTCAAATCATACCTGGAGCTGTTCTTGGACACAATCTTCTACAGCCTGGTAAGTAAGTCTTGAAGATGTGTTGTACAACAACAGCCAGAGCTTGGACGCAATCTTCTAAAGTCTGGTAAGTATGTCTTGAAGACTTGTCTTTACAACAACAGCCAGAGCTTGGACATAATCTTCTACAGTGTCTGGTAAGTAAGTCTTGAAGACTTGTTACAACAACAGCCAGAGCTTGGACGCAATCTTCTACAGTCTGGTAAGTAAGTCTTGAAGACTTGTCTTTACAACAACAGCCAGAGCTTGGACGCAAGCTTCTACAGTCTGGTAAGTAGGTCTTGAAGACTTGTCTTTACAACAACAGCCAGAGCTTGGACACAATCTTCTACAGTCTGGTAAGTAAGTCTTGAAGGCTTGTCTTTACAACAACAGCCAGAGCTTGGACACAATCTTCTATAGTCTGGTAAGTAAGTCTTGAAGACTTGTCTTTACAACAACAGCCAGAGCTTGGACACAATCTTCTACAGTCTGGTAAGTAAGTCTTGAAGAATTGTCTTTACAACAACAGCCAGAGCTTGGACACAATTGTCTACAGTCTGGTAAGTAAGTCTTGAAGACTTGTCATAACAACAGCAGCCAGAGCTTGGACACAATCTTCTACAGTCTGGTAAGTAAGTCTTGAAGACTGGTCTTTACAACAACAGCCAGAGCTTGGACACAATCTTCTACAGTCTGGTAAGTAAGTCTTGAAGACTTGTCTTTACAACAACAGCCAGAGCTTGGACACAATCTTCTACAGTCTGGTAAACAAGTCTTGAAGACTTGTCTTTACAACAACAGCCAGAGCTTGGACACAATCTTCTACAGTCTGGTAAGTAAGTCTTGAAGACTTGTCATTACAACAACAACCTGAGCTTGGACATAATCTTCTACAGTCTGGTAAGTAAGTCTTGAAGACTTGTCGTTACAACAACAGCCAGAGCTTGGACACAATCTTCTACAGTCTGGGTAAGTAAGTCTTGAAGACTTGTCTTTACAACAACAGCCAGAGCTTGGACATAATCTTCTACAGTGTCTGGTAAGTAAGTCTTGAAGACTTGTTACAACAACAGCCAGAGCTTGGACACAATCTTCTACAGTCTGGTAAGTAAGTCTTGAAGATGTGTCATTACACGAAGGCTATAAATTATGCTAAGTGATATAATGTGTCAAAAAATTTATAAAGATTGTATTGAATATGATTTGTAAAGCTTTTGTTGACTGATGTTTAACAGATATAAATACCTGTAAACAGAAAACAAAATTCGTATTTTTGAAATATAGACACCACACTTTAAATGTAATCAACAGCATCAGCATGTTTATTCAAATTAATAATTCCTAAAAATATTTTACAGGTATTAACATAAATTATTCTTTACATCAAATTAATGTAAACTTACAGATAAGTATTAGTTAAACCACTTACTAGGATACGTGTAAAACATTCCTTGCTTGTACACGTATATATACCTACCAATCATATGCTAGTTTAAAGCTACTTAATTTGGATGATTGAGTTTTTGGATACTCTTTCGAGTTTATTATCCGCGAGTTCTTGAATTCGTTAGACAGTGGATTCGCGAATATTAGCGAAAATAAAACCCTCGCGAATAGTACCGGTATTTAAAAAAATCTACTTTAATAGAATGTAAAACAAAAAGCAGCTTACAAACAAAATATTGAAGAATAGTTCACTGATTTGCTTAGTTGAGACAGTTTAAATAGTGTTACCAAGCTCCCTTTATGCAACTACTCTGATGTCTCATTATAATAGAAACATTCATCATTCGGCTTGATTGATTAGTATCCATGTGCCTTGTGTCGTTACAGACATGTGATAATGCGCTGACATCCGCTGCTGCATCAAACTGTCTCATGGAACTGGCGAAATTTCTTGGACCATCCATTTTGAAAGGCAGAATTGAGCAATTCAACCCAAGGTTTGTAACAATTAATGGGCTAGAGTTGTGTCGAAAATTACTGTTAGCTGTCCTTCATGACCTTCTTGACCTGGCATTCTGTTTTTGCTTCTATTATTACTTTTAGTTGCCCTTCATGATCTGGCATTCTGTTTTAGCTTCTATTACTGTTAGTTGCCCTTCATGACCTGGCATTCTGTTTTTGCTTCTATTATTACTTTTAGTTGCCCTTCATGATCTGGCATTCTGTTTTAGTTTCTATTACTGTTAGTTGCCCTTCATGACCAAGCATTTTGTTTTAGCTTCTATTACTGTTAGTTGCCCTTCATGGCCTGGCATTCCGTTTTAGCTTCTATTACTGTTAGTTGCCCTTCATGACCTGGCATTCTGTTTTAGCTGCTATTACTGTTAGTTGCCCTTCATGACCTGGCATTCTGTTTTAGCTTCTATTACTGTTAGTTGCCCTTCATGATCTGGTATTCCGTTTTAGCTTCTATTACTGTTAGTTGCCCTTCATGACCTGGCATTCTTTTTTAGCTTCTATTACTGTTAGTTGCCCTTCATGATCTGGCATTCTAATTTGACTTCTGTTACTGTTTAATAGTTGCCCTTCAGGATCTGGCATTCTATTTTAGCTTATATTACTGTTAGTTGACCTTCATTCTCAGGCATTCTAGTTTAGCTTTTGTTACTGTTAGTTGCCCTTCGTGATCTGGCATTCCGTTTTAGCTTTTGTTACTGTCAGTTGCCCTTCATGACCTGGCATTCTATTTTAGCTTCTATTACTGTTAGTTGACCTTCATGCTCAGGCATTCTAGTTTAGCTTTTGTTACTGTCAGTTGCCCTTCGTGATCTGGCATTCTGTTTTAGCTTATATTACTGTTAGTTGACCTTCATGATCTGGCATTCTAGTTTACCTTCTGTTATTGTTAGTTGCCCTTCATGATCTGGCATTCTGTTTTAGCTTCTGTTACTGTTAGTTGCTCTTCATGATCTGGCATTCTGTTTTAGCTTCTATTACTGTTAGTTGCCCTTCATGACCTGGCATTCTCTTTTAGCTTCTATTACTGTTAGTTGCCTTCTTGACCTGGCATTCTCTTTTAGCTTCTATTACAGTTAGTTGTCCTTCGTGACCTGGCATTCTGTTATAGCTTCTATTACTGTTAGTTATCCTTCATGACCGGGCATTCCATTTTAGCTTCTGTTAATACTGTCAGTTACCCTTCCTGACTGGGCATTCCATTTTACCTGTTTAAAGCAGGAATATGCAGCTTGTAAATTAAAAAAATATATATATGAATTCACTAACAATGAAATAAACTAAACATCTACCTTGAATTACTTCATTATGAGGCGCCATACGTGACTATATGTTGTAAGATAAATATATACTTTGCGTGTAAAATATATATACAATACAAAAATATATATGATGCAGACAAATATATACATTACTCCGAAATATATATATTGAATACAAAATATAAATGATACAGACAAATATATAGGTTACTCCGAAATATATATATTCTGTCCGAAAATATATATCATACACATATATATGTTACTCCTAGAAATATATATTCTGTTTTTAAATATATACCTTATTCTGAATATATGTTTTTTCCTAATTTATATATTGTAGACGCAAACATTTATATGATATGCCCAAAAATATATTCGCTTTATAAACATATATTGTCTGTCTTAATATATTGAAGATGAAAATATTTGAGATGAAAATAAATATATTGCAGACACAAATATATCAATGAAATGTCGATAAATAAATGGTGCGAACTTCTGGGTGACCGAAACCATATGTCTATGCCGAAACTAAATAACTTTGTGTTTTCCAAATATATATGTTGTCATAGACTGCGCTAAAAATATATACGTTATCCTAGACTGCTACACTGTCCCTCTTTTTCAAACACGCACAAGCCAATTATGCTGGGTGTGAAAAATGCTAAAAAACACGGACATACGATTCAGTAAAGCGATTGCGCGCTTCTATTCCGCGTCAACAACCATGGCGGTCTTTAACCTGTAGGTGTACCTTGGTTAATGTGTTTTGTTTTGTTGGTCCGACATTATACATGTATGTTTCCGGTAAATGATGATACAACATATGATTTGGAGAGCTTCATTATATCTCCCTCGTCTTGCTGACGAGGCCACACGCCTGATGCATTCGGACAATATAAACATCATTGAGGTGATGGAACGGAGGGTGGGGATACGGTGTTTTCAGAGTAAGGTATATATTTGCGTCTACAATATATATTTACAAACAGAACCTATTTCTAGGAGTAACATATATATATATGTATGATATATATTTTTGGACACAATGTATATATTTCGGAGTAACAAATATATTTGTCTGTATCATATAAATGTTTGTATTTAATATATATATTTTACACACAACGTATATATTTATCTTACAACATATAGTCACGTATGGCGCCTCATACATGATTATTGTTCGGAATACATCCAATTTTTTCTTCCAGATATTTGGATCAGCTCCCACCAGAGTTTGGTCATCAGGCATTTCCAATGGGCGGTCATCACATGATGGGACCACAAGGTCCAATGGGCGGTCATCACATGATGGGACCACAAGCTCCTTGAGTTAAATCCCCATTTGGACTTGTTCCTTGAATATAACTCTAGTAATGCACTAATAAACTGTATAGATAAGACCAGTAAGGTAGCAACTTCTCTATTATTGCTGGCTTTCAGCGCCTACTGTTGTATCGTGAAGTCACTTGGTTGGATGTCGATGAAATCTGGAGGTTCAAAGTACCAATTTATCAAACTGGAACAGTGTAGAGCAAGACAGATATATTCAAGAGCAAATGTTGATTTTCCCCCCAGATACCTCTGATCACTATCTTCTTTAACAGCCTATAAAGAAACAAATACTCAAATTTGATATTTTTTTAATATGCATATTCTAAAAGATGACTTTCATATCTCGAGATATCAATTTGTCATATATTATTATTATTAGCTTGTCTTTTTATATGCTCATCCCATCTGACAGGATGTAGTATGTTGTGGCATTGTCTGTCCGACCGTCTCTCCATTAACTTTTAGATGACAAGTGATTTTGGCAAATAACTTTGAAAGTATTAGGTGTAGGACAATGAAACTTTGTACACATCTTCAAAATGATTCAATGAATACATCTTGAAAGGGTCCTTAACTCTCGAATTCATATTTCTTGAATTATTTCCCTTTGAAAGAAGATTTAACCTGGAATTTAACCTGCCGTTTACAAGGGATTGTGTCTAATAGCTTTCAAAGTTTTAACTTTGTACTCATTTTCACCATAATATGACATTGGTTCATACATCGGTATCAGCATACTTTACATGTAATAAGTAGAGTACAAGTAACGTAGCTAAATTACCATTTTGATGCCTAAATCGGAAAAAAAAAATCATTTTAAAATTTCTATATTTCTGGCTTCAGCATGATCCAATGAAAATATCTGAAAAAGGGCTATAACTGTGATTCATTTTTAGCAGAGCTTATGCCGTGTCCGTCCGTCCGTCCGTCTGTAAACTTTTTTTGTGGCGACCACTCCTAACGGATTTTCATGAAACTTCACAGGAATGTTACGCTTGATGTCTAGTTGATCCATGCAAAAAATTCAGGTACGCCGGAAATTCAAGATGGCCACCATGGCTAAAAATAGATTTTAAAAAAATGTGATTTTGTGGCGACTACTTATCGAAAACCATAAGTGATATTGATTTGGAACCTTTACCAAAATGACTGACATGACATGTAGTTGGTCCTAAACAAAATTCGTTTTGATTTCTTTACAAATAGGAAAAACTTATGGCAACTACTCTGAAATTGTTGGTCTTATTTCCATAAAACTTCACAGGTTCCCATGGCTGATCTAGCTATCAAAATCTATCAGTAGAGCTTCAAGGTCTTCACCTCTTGTTTAAAAATTATTTCTGGAACTTAAACTTGCCATTTATTTATTAGTTGAAACGTAAACAAATATGATTCTGTACTCATGAAATGAAAATCTGAAGAGCCCATAAATTAAATGAATATGAATTAAATGTTTAACCTGGAACTCAATTCTGTTGAAATATCCCCAAACAAATGAAATATTATATCTTCATTATCTTACCTTCTTCAATATTGCTTACCAATAATGTCTAATACGGACCAGGTATGTTACATGACAGGTGTATATGCCCCGCTAGGCGGTGATCTTGTTTAACATTTACGAAGAGCTGTTTTTCTACACTTTAATTATTATTGTCATTGTTATCCCAGTTGCCATTTTCTAGTTGTTTCTGTCTTTTAAAGAACATACCCAAATTTATATTTAGTTGTTTGATGAATCTACTAATGATTTGTAAACATGAATTATTTATTGTTTTCTACTTTTAATAAAAAAACAATGAAATATGTTATGTGTCTTTGCATTTTATGTAAGCCACAAAGAACCTCTCTAAAAATGAGGTAGTTAAATTGTGTTTTTTTAACTCGACTTGTGTTGGTTAAATTGATGCTATTAATTGGTCATTGCTTTGTGAGATTGGTAGCTGTTCTGTGTATAGTTAAAATAAAAGAGTCATTGTGAATTCATATTGGAAGCTTTTGGATTGTCCTATATATAGTCATGCACAACATCTCGTACACTGCTTCACAGCATTACTCGAATGTAATACACAGGTTTCCATATTGGTTATGTCATCACACCTTAGATTCCCGCCAAAACAAATTTGTTATCATCCAAATGTTGCAATGTTATTCAGCCGATTTCTCCATCAATAGTTTATTTACATGAAAGCAGTGATAAAACCTTCATCTGCATTGTAAAAAACAAACACAACGCAAATTATACATCAACACATGTGGCTAGCGGCCATTGTTTACATAACAACAGTGCACTATTTTCTGTGACGTTGCCTTCCGGCTAACAGAATGTCAATATTTTGAACTTACCGAAGCGCCGTGATACACACGAGGTGGGATCCCGAGGAATGACGGGATTGGCCGAGCGTTCACGATTGATATATAGTGTGAGAGGAGTTGTTAAAAGTATTGTACTCCTCTTTTCTAACAGTGACCTGGGGTAGTTAGATTATTGTTGATAACTAAACCAGGAAACAATTAAAATAAATTTTGACTAAATGGACACTTGACAATCGGGATTAAAGGGACACCTGAGAATCTGGATTAAAGGGACACTTGATAATCATGATTAAAGGAAAACTTGAGAATCTGGATTAAAGGGACACTTGAAAATCGGGATTAAAGGGACTTTTGACAATATATTATTAGGATTCATACTAAAATTGGATTTTTAAGAAATACTAATAATTCATGTGTATTCTGTAAGTCAATATTTTTCATTGTACTTTTTGAATAAAATATTTGATAATATTTTAAAAAATGTGTTGCTGGTAGTGCACTTCCTTTCTTGTTACATTTTACCCATAACACCCGGTAATTCAAATGGCCACCACAAGCGAAAAATAGGTTTTAAAAAAAAAATTGTGGCGACTACTTCTCCAAACCCATAAGTGTAACTGATTTGGAACCTTCCCCAAAATGTCTGGCATGGCATGTAGTTGTTTACAGTTATATAGGAACATTTTTTGACGACTTCTCCTTTGAAACAGCGACTATTTTTGAAAACCCATACGTGTTATTGATTTAAACGTTTACCAAAATGATTTGCATGTAGTTGGTAGTTGGTCCTGAACAAAATTTATTTTGATTCAAAGACAAACATGGCTGCTGGCAGTTATCTTTTTTAACATAAAGTTATATAGGAAAGGCTTGTGGCGACTACTCCTCTGAAACTCCTAGATGGTTTTTCATGAAAGTTTATATTAAGGAATGTTGCTCGTGATTGATGACTAGTACGTTCTAAATAAAGATCAGGTTGAATGGAACTTTAAAATGGCCACCACCATGACCACAGTTAAAAATAGATTTTCAAAATGCAATTGTACGGCAACTACTTCTCAAAAACTGTAAAGTGATATCTGTTTGTAACCTTAACCAAATTGACAGACATGACATTTAGTTGTTTGACAGAATTGACAGACATGACATTTTATGAAAGATGGCCACTGTCATCCATAATTGACAGACATGACATTTTATTAAAGATGGCCACTGTCATCCATAATTGGCATCAAGCCAATTATGGATGACAGTGGCCATCTTTGTTTACATAGAGTTATGAAGGACTACTTCTCTATTAAATATCAATGGATTTTCATAAAACTTTACAGGACTGTTAGTGTTCATGTCTAGTTGGTCCTAGGTAAAAATCAGGTCATTCCAAAATCAAATATTGCAGCCAAGGCTAAACAGAGGTTTAAAAAAGACAAGGTGTGATCACTACTTCTCTAAAACAGTGATATAAAGTGGAATTACTGGAACTTAATGTTGTGTATGACATGCAGATGGTCCTAAACAAAGGTCGTGAGACACCGTCCGTCTGTCGTTCGTCCGTCATCCAACTTTTTTTTTATATCAACACTATATAACCTTCATTTTGCATCCACTCTTTAGCCCTTGATTTAATGGAAAAAAACGCTATATTTTGCCTTGTCAACACTTTAGCGCCTTCATTTTGCATCTGATCGTTACCAAACTTAACCAGAGTCTTAATATCAATAAAAGCTAGGACGAGTTTAAAAACCATCAACATCAGATAATAAACTGCAGAGTTATGGCCTTAGAATGAACAGTGTTATGGCCCTTGATTTAATGAAAATATGCTGTAGTTTACCTTGTCAACACTATAGCACCTTTTATAGATCATCTGAGCCGAAGCCTCAAGGTGATATATTGGGATCACTTTTCGTCCGTCTTTCGTTCATTAAACTTTCTTTAAACGACTTCTGAGAAACCACTTGGTCAATTTTGACCAAACTTCACATGATCCTTAGATGAATGCTTGTCAGATTTGTTAAAATTAGGTCCACGCGACATCCAAAATGGCCACCGTTACCATAAAATGTTGAAACCTTTAAAAATCTTCATCTTAAGAATCAGTGGACAGGTTTCTCTTTTAAAATGATCGCCAATGTCTAGACTATCATGTTTGTTAAAATGAAGTCCCCGGTCAAAAATAGCCATGCCAAAGTTTGTATATGGCTCCAAAGTTTGTATATGGAAATTTTGCATGTTTTGCATAGATTTATATAGAAAAAAACAACAACTTTAAAATTCTTTTTGAAATCACAAAGGACAGAGCTGTCGTAATACATGTAGCATCAGCTTATGGTCCTCTTGCAAGTTTGTTCAAATGGTGACCCTGGTATCAAACATCTAGAAAGATAGACTTTTATAGTGATCAAGCACTTTAAAAATCTTCTTCTTTGAAACTACAAGACACAGATGTTTAATGATTTGCATTTACTATAAGCTTATGGTCATCTATCAAGATTGTTCAAATGATGACCATGGAGTCATATTTGGCCCTGCCCCAGAGGTCACATGTTTACATAGACTTGTGTATGGAAAAACTTAAACAACTTAAACAATCCTCTTCTATTAAACTACAAGAGCCAGAGGTTTAATATTTTGCATTTACTATAAGATATGGTCCTCTACCAAGCTTGTTTTGCAAGACTTCTATGCAAAACATGTGACCCTTGGGGTTGGGGCAAATGTGACTCCAGGGTCACCATTTGAACAAGTTTGGTAGAGGACCATAATCTTGTAGTAAATGCAAAATATTATACCTCTGGCTCTGAAGATTGTTGTGAGTGAAAAACTTAAAAAAATCTTCATTTCTGAAACTACATGAGCCAGAGGCATATTATTTTTTATTTACCATAAGCTTATGGTCTTCTACCAAATGTTGAACCATTTGTCAAATTTAGACCCTCCCCAGGGTTCACATGTTTTACATAGACTTACATAAGGAAAAACTTAAAGAAACTAACCCGCCATATAACGGCAAAATTACACAACAAAACCGTTTATTAAACACTATCAAGGTTTTCAGGTCATATAATAATGTATTTGTGCTGATTAAAAGTATAGGTTTATTCATGGGTTCATAAAAATACTCATGGTGAATATGCATAAAATGAATTATGAGTTGGTAACACTTAATTCGATGCTCAAGTTTTGTGGTTTGGTCTGGCTGGTTAAAGCTGTTTATATTGTGTCCACAGAGTTTGGATTCTCAAAATATGTAAGTTATGTACATGTATATACTCCTCGTTGTCAATAGGTTTAGAAATGGTGTACATATGTTGTAAAATGTGGCTGTTGTTCGCTGGATAGCTACTACAAGTGAAGCACCAACAGTGGTTTGGACGCCAGATTGCAAATACAACATTTTAACTGAAAAATTTAAGTAAAAAGAGCGGATAATTCAAGTAAAATACATGACCAAGTTCCAAAGCTTTCTGACAATTGTTTTTGAGAAATGAGGAAAAAAAAACTTTAACCAAAACATCAGAACTCGTAGATGGACAGACAGACAGACAGACAGACAGAAATCGCAAAACTGTAAGTCTTGATTTTTTATGCAATCCGGCTAAAAATCGTCTTTTGTGAAACCACAAGGCACAGAGTTCTCATATATTACATGTAGTATCAGCTTATTGTTCTCTACCAAGGTTGTTATAATGGTGACCCTGGGGTCAAATCTGACCAGGCCCCAGGGATAAAAGATTTTACATACACTTATATAAAGAAAATTTAAAAAATCTACTCCGAGACAACAAGGTGTAGAGCTCTCATATATTGCATGTAGCGTAAGATTATGCTCCTTTACCAATTTTGCTCAAATGGTGACCCTGAGGTAAAATCTAGCCCTGCTCTTGCGGTCATAGAGTTATATAGGAATTAAAAAAAAATCTCTGAAACTACATCAGCTAGAGGTCTAATATTTTGCATGTACCATGAGCTTATGATCCTCTATCAAGTTTGTAAAAAAAATCGAGACAATGGGGTCAAATTTGTCTCGCCCCTGAGGTCACCTTTTTTTTCCCATAGAATTGTATATGGAAGAACCTTAAAATATTTTTGTTAAAACCGTAGTTATACACTTACTGAGCATGAACAGATGGATACAACTATCCAACCAGCATCAATCCTGGGGTATATTCCCATCACTGGGGACATAACCTTTGGTTCATAACTTGGAAACTGTCGAGATCCCCACCCTAAAGCCATATATATATATATACACTTATTATGCAGGAGTTAACAGATACAACCATTCAGTCCAATCCAATCCCTATAACCCTAAGTACATTTAATGGGCATGAACATAAGGATTCAACCAGCTTTGGCCCTGGGGTCCATCCCCACCCATGGGGACATAATGTTGGGCCTGAACGCTTGAAGGCAGGCAATGGTGCGCAATCAACTGCAGGTTCTAATTCTCCTGAAATTGTAATCTTGTTTGACAATTTTTTCATCTTTGCAAAGGCCATTTTGGCCTACTTGCTTTTGCATCTGATTTTGACCAAACTGGCTGAATGTTAGTTTTGATGAAAGCTCAGATGTTTTTGTCTCGCTTTTGAAAAAATGCGAGACATGGGCGCCGCTAATGTTGGTGGGCTCGACGGTGTCAACATATTGTATAATAACTTTCTTGTCCTTGGCAGTAGAATGTTCAAATTTCATATATAACCTTCTGGTCATTGTCCTTCCTAATGCCAATAACCTCCAGCCCTCCAACTGACCATGGGACGGAGTCGGTGTCTCTTAAATACATGTACCGTCAATATTTTGCGTTATAATTTGCATGACAGTACATATATTTAAGTGGCATTTACTCCGACCCATGGTCAGTAGAAGGGCTGGAAGTTATTGGCATTAAGAAGGACAATTACAAGGAGGTTACATATGAAATTTGAACATTCTACTCCCAAGGACAAGAAAGTTATAATATAATATGTACCGTTGTTTAGGTTTGCGTTAAGGTTTTGGTTAAGGTTTTTTCGTTAATTTCTTATAACTTTTTGTTCTTTGGAGTAGAGTGTTCAAATTTCATATATAACATCAATGGTCATTGTTCTTGTTATTCCAGTCATTTTCAGCCTCCAACTGACCCTGTGCCAAGTTCAGTGGTCCCTCAACTTAAATACATTACTGTCTTCAAAAACTGTGTTAAAATGTGCTTTAAATTATTTTACTTTTTTGTCCTATAGGTGTTCAAATTTCATATATAACATCACTGGTCATTTTCTTATTCCAATGACTTTCAGCCTCAAACTGACCCTGTGTCAAGGTCAGTGGTCTCTTAAATACATGTACCGGTACCTTCTCCAATTTCACAATACATGTAACATCTCCAAATTTGACTATAGCAATATAAAATTGTGGAGTACCAGATTGGGGCACCCTCCCACCCCCTCCCCCACTCTTGAAACTCTATTAATTTTTTTTATTAATTTTTTTACATATTTCTGTGTTGTTTTAGTCAATTCTTACACATAGCTTCTTACACATATATATATCACTCGAAACTCATATTTTTTTTGTAGCGACTACTCCTCTGAAACTACTGAATGGATTTTCATGAAACTTTACAGAAAGTCTAATTGATCCTAGCAAAAATTCATGTTGATGTGAAATCCAAGATGGCCACCAAATCTAAAAATAGATTTTTAAAAAACAAGTTTGTAGCGACTACTTCTTGAAAACTCTTAAGTGATATTGATATGGGACTTTTTCTAAAATGATGAGCATGACATCGTTTTGATTCGACGTTAAACATGGCTGCCAGCGGCCATCTTTGTTTACATAGAGTTATTTAGTAAAAACTTGTAGCGACTACTCTGTAACTACTCGACGGATTTTCATGAAACTTCACAGGAATGTTGCTCTTGATGTCTAATTGATCCTAGCAAAATTTCAGGTCGGCCGGAAATTCAAGATGGCCGCAACGGCTAAAAATAGATTTTCAAAACACAAGTTTGTAGCGACTACTTCTTGAAAACTATAAGTGATATTGATATGGGAGTTTTTCTAAAATGAAATGATGTTGATCCTTGTCAAAAATTATTTTGATGTTAAACATGGCTGCCAGCGTCCATCTTTGTTTACATATAGTTATATAATGAAAACATGTAACGACTACTCCTCTGAAACTACTTGACGGATTTTCATGAAACTTCACAGGAATGCTGATCTAGCTATCAAAAACCTATCAGTAGAGCTTCAAGGTCATTGACCTCTTGTTAGTTACTAAAATGTTTACAAACTTTCATTTAAGCATCATTGACCTTTTTATTTTTAAGTCCAGCACCCGTTAGGCGAGACATTTGAATCCGCAGATTTCTTGTTGTTTTTAGCTCTACTGGCCGAAGGCCAGCAGAGCTTATGGGATGCCGAGTTGTCCGTCGTCGGCGTTGGCGTTAACTTTTGTCTCGTTAAGACAAAAGGGCCTTCATTTTTCATCTGATCTTTACCATACTTTAACAGGTTGTTAATATTAATGAAAGCTCGGGTGAGTTCGAAAACCAGCCAGATCGGACAAATAACAGCGGAGTTATGGCCCTTGATTTAGTTAAAAATGCTATACTGCTGTATTTTGCCTCGTTAAGACGATAGGGCCTTAATTTTTCATCCTATCTTTACCAAACTTTACCACATTGTTAATATCAATGAAAGCTTGGACAAGTTCGAAAACCAGCCAGATCGGACCAGTAACAGCGGAGTTATGGTCCTTGATTTAGTTAACAATGCTATATTGCTATATTTTTCCTCGTTAAGACGATAGGGCCTTTGTTTTTAATCCTATCTTAACTAAACTTTACCACATTGTTAATATCAATGAAAGCTCGGACAAGTTCGAAAACCAGCCATATCGGATTAGTAAAAGCGGAGTTATGGTCCTTGATTTAGTTAAAAATGCCATATTTGGCCTCGTTAAGACGATAGGGGCTTCATCCGATCTTTACTAAACTTTATCAGATTGTTAATGTCGTTGAAAGCTCGAACAAGTTCGAAAACCAGCCATATTGGACCAGTAACAGCGGAGTTGTGGCCCTTGATTTAGTTAAAAATGCTATATTTTGCCTCATTAAGACGATAGGGGCTTCATTGTTCATCCGATCTTTACCAAACTTTATCAGATTGTTAATATCAATGAAAGCTCGGACAAGTTCGAAAACCATTCATATCGGACAAGTAACAGGGGAGTTATGGCCCTTGATTTAGTTCAAAATTATATATTTTGCCTCGTTAAGATTTTTCATCCGATCTTTACCAAACTTTATCAGATTGTTAAGTCTATGAAAGCTTGGTCAAGTTCGAAAACCAACCAGATCGAACCAGTAACAGTGGAGTTATGGCCCTTGATTTTGTTAAAAATGCTATAATTTGCCTCGTCATACGATAGGGCCTTCATTTTGCATCTGATCTTTGCCAAACTTTAGCAGATTTTATGACTTTCTTTTTTATATATATATATATATATATTATTTTTTTTTTTAATTTTTGTTAATTATTATTATTATTATTATTTGTTGTGTTAGCCAGTAGAGCGTCCACAGGCCCTCATGGGCCTCTTGTTTTTACATATTTCTGTGTTTTAATCAATTCTTACACATATATGTTGCACCCTTCCCCCACCCCACTCCCGCCTCTCACCTCCCTCGCACCCCGCCCCCACACTTGAAATTCTATTTTTTTTTTTTTACATATTTCTGTGTTGTTTTAGTCAATTCTTACACATAGCTTCTTACACGTTGCCCCCTCCCCCACATCTCCCTCCCCTCCACCTCGTAGATTTTTTTTTCCCACATATTTCTGTGTTGCTTTTGTCAATCCTTACACACGTTGCCCCTCCTCCCCACCTTACCTTCCCCAACCCCCCCCCCCCACCCCCACTCCCCACTCGAAACTGGAATATGTTTATTTTATTTTTATTTTTTTACATTTTCTGTGTTGTTTTGGTCGATTCTTACATAGCTTCTTACACATATTGTTGCCCCCTCACCTCCATCCCCCCGCCCCATTCAACAGTTTTTCTTTTAAAATGATCGCCAACGCCTAGACTATCAAGTTTGTTCAAATGAAGTCCCCAGGAACAAAAATGGCCGTGCCCCGGGGATCCAAAGTTTGTATATTGAGATTTTGCATGTTTTTCATATAGACATATAGGAAAAAACTTTAAAAAAATCTTCTTCTCTGAAACCACAAGGCACAGAGCTCTCATGTATTACATGTAGCATCAGCTTATGGTCCTCTACTAAGTTTGTTCAAATGGTGACCCTGGGGTCAATTTTGTCCCGCCCCGGGGGTCAAAGTTTTACATAGACTTATATAGGGAAAAAAAATTAAAAATCTTCTTCTCGGAAACTACAAGAGCCAGAGGTTTGATATTTTGCATTTACTATAAGCTTATGGTCCTTTACCGAGTTTGTTCAAATGGTGACTCTCGGGTCATATTTGGCCGCGCCCCAAGGGTCACATGTTTAACATAGACATGTATAGGGAAAAACTTAAAAAATCTTCTTCTGAAACTGCAGGAGCAAGAGGTTTAATATTTTGCATTTGCTATAAGCTTATAGTCCTCTACCAAGTTTGTTCAAATGGTGACCCAGGGGTCATATTTGGCCCCGCCCCGGGGTCACAGTTTTACATAGGCTTGTAGGAAAAAACTGAAAAAAATCTTCTTCTCTGGAACCACATAGCATGAAGCTCTCATGTATTACATGTAGCATCAGCTTATGGTCCTCTACTTAGTTTGTTCAAATGGTGACCCTGGGGTCAAATTTGTTCCCGCCCCTGGGGTCACAGTTTTACATAGACTTATATAGGATTTTTTTTTTTAAAAATCTTCTCGGAAACTACAAGAGCCAGAGGTTTGATATTTTGCATTTACTATAAGCTTATGGTCCTTTACCAAGTTTGTTCAAATGGTGACCCTCGGGTCACATTTGGCCCTGCCCCAAGGGTCACATGTTTTACATAGACATGTATAGGGAAAAACTTAAAAAATCTTCTCTGAAACTGCAAGAGCCAGAGGTTTAATATTTTGCATTTGCCAAAAGCTCATGGTCCTCTACCAATTTTGTTCAAATGGTTTGGCCCCGCCCCGGGGTCACAGTTTTACATAGGCTTGTATAGAGAAAAAGTGAGAAAAAAATCTTCTTCTCTGGAACTGCAAGAGCCAGAGGATTAATATTTTGCATTTGCTATAAGCTTATGGTCCTCTACCAAGTTTGTTCAAATGGTGACCCTGGTGTCAAACTTGGCTGCGCCCCGGGGGTCACAGTTTAATATAGACATATATATAGGAAAAAAACATTCTTTTCTGAAACTGCAAGAGCCAAAGGTTTAATATTTTGCATTTACTGTAAGATTATGGTCCTCTACCAAGTTTGTTCAAATGGTGACCCTGGGGTAAAATTTGACCCCACTCCGTGGGTCACAGTTTTACATAGACTTATATAGGAAACATTAAAGTCGTCTTCTCTGGAACTACAAGAGCCAGAGGTTTAATATTTTGCATTTACTATACTCTTATGGTCCTTTACCAAGTTTGTTCAAGTGGTGACCCTGGGTTCACATTTGGCCCCGTCCCAGGAGTCACGTTTTACATAGACTTGTATAGGGAAAAACTTTAAAAACCTTCTATGAAACCACAAAGCACACAGCTCTCATATATTACATGTAGCCCTGGGGTCACATTTGGCTCTGCCCAAGGTGTTACTCTCTAGCACCTTCATTTTGTATTTGATCTTTACCAAACTTTGTCAGTGTCTTAAACTGTCTATATCAATGTTGTATCTTAAACTGTCTATATCCATGTTGTTATACACAACAGAGCCCACATTTCTTGAACAATCTTAAACAAACTTGCACAGATTGTATATGACCATAAGATTTCGAAGAAGTTCGATAATGTGCCAGTACTCAGGTGATCACTTTAGGGCCATCTTGGCCCTCTTGTTTTATTTTTTTACATATTTATGTTGTTTTGGTCAATTCTTGCACATAGCTATGTTTTCATTTTATCTTCCATTATTTGGATATTACTATTTTAATTTGAACGCAATCATTTACATACAAAACAATTTAGATTAATACACAGATGAAATATCAATAAGAAAAATGAAATGAGGCCACAATAAAAATTACCAGATATCACCTCCCTCCCCGAGTTGCCTTTCGACCACTAATTTCTTTAAAATGACAGCAATTTTGGATTAAAACAGATAAAAATAATAAAATTTCACATAATTTTATATCGGTCCGAGTTTCTATACAAGCCCCATCCCCCAACCCCACCCTACATTGTTTTAGCCTTGTTTTGTGATGTTATATAATAGCTTTATAATTTATTATTCTCTGAAAAATTGAATAGTCGAGCTGCGCTGTTCTCCAACAGCTCTTGTTTTAAAATATATTTATCTAAATCAAAAAGAATTTCTCTGTTAAAGGCCTTTAAGGGACACTGTAACCTTGAGCTTATAAAGCACAATATATATATGAGTATGTTAACGACATTACACAACTACAATACTGAATATTCAATAAAAATAGGAATGGTAATGTCTGTTCTGTCATTCAATATTTGCATTTCGCTCCATTTAAGGAAAACTGAATGCTAACCTACTGAATGCTGACAACAGTGTTTGACCGCGTTAACAGTTACTATACACTGAACACAATTTCTAAGTATCAACTTTTGTATCTTAAGGGTGACCACTGCTGAGGTTTTGGATTTTTGCACTTCCGGAAATTTACATTTGTTATATTTCAAAAATTATAATAAAACTGGAAAAAATAATTATACAGTAACAAACTCATGCCCAATAGGGATATTTTAGTGCAAAAAAAATGAACATTTTTTAGATTATTTTTTTTACCTCACATTTTGTGCCCAAAATTGACAATTTTTAACATAAGCCAAAATGGGGGGTAGGGGTACAAAAGATGGTATTTCTCAAAAACCGTTTAAGATATTCACTTAATTTAAACTTTATTACAAAGACATGTGTTAGGATATACAGAGACAGCAATACAAAGTATTGTTCCTATTATTTGTTCCAGACCTATGCCGTTATATGTCAGAGCTCGTCGAAATCTAAAAAAGCACATTTTTTTCTCAGTTTTTATTGAATATCTTTCTTATATGCACACCGACCCCCAATTTTTATTTTTTCATTCTAAAACTCAGGTCTTATATATATTGTAGACAAAATATCTCAAAAAGTTAACTGTTCCTTTATCATGAAAAATTGATTTATCACAAATTTAAAAATGCAATTTATAGTAAACTGGGTGGGGTAATGACAAGGGATGTTATAATTGTTCAGATGGTGATAAAAATACCACAACTCTTAATTTTTCGTCCTAAAGTATGAACTATTACATTAAAAAAGACGGAAAATCGATACCTGTTCTGCAAACCACACTACACACATATAAGTTGCCATACACAATTTTCAGCTGATTCAGAATTTAAAACCACACTGTGAGAGTGTATTACTAAAGATTAATTTTGCGAAAAAGTTATATCACCGACCCATCATTATTTTTCCAGAAACTAACTAGTAATATGTTAGTCTTCATAAAAAACAGGGAAATTAAAAATTCTTACTGTTCTGATATTCACCAGAGGGCACACTTAACTAAATTTCTTATTTTGAATATATTTTAGAATAGATATATGATAAGTATTTTGTTTTGACCCATAGTTTGTAAAACATTTATTTTTTGTTTAAATTGTTACATCTTTTGAGAGTTACCCTCCCTTTATATGAAAACATGAAAGGTATTGATAAAACACATAACATGAGTCAAAGATTGCTTAAAGATATAAAATTCTTAAAATTGGTATGAAATAATAGAAAAAAACATAAACATTTGACCCATTTATCGCAGATTTTCCGTCTATAAAAAAAATGAAATAGAGATAATCTTAAATTACCTCCCTTTAAATTGAATATTGTTTGAAATTCAAGTAACTGTAATTCAGCGTTAACATTAAATATTTCGAAAATTTCTTTTGCAAACGAATTTGTAGTGGTAATGCTAGTAAACATGATGTCAAAATAATTTTAACTGGCATATTTTAGAATTAGGAACATCGAAAGCTTCACTAATTCGAACTTAATAAAATCCTATATACCCAGTTGTATTAGTGTCATAACTTATTTCTAACACATTGACTTAAAAGTTTTAAAATATGTTCATGCAATCAGAGCAGATGATTTACACTCATTATTTTGCAGTTTAACCGTATCTCTAATCAAGCTCCAAATACACAGAACAATGAGAATATTATTGACATATTCTTAGGTTGGTACTCGGCAATTTGGTTTAGTGTAAACCCTCGATTTTGTCAAGATGAAGATTGCTTGCAACATGTATGATGGACATGTCACTTTAGGCGAGACATCATGTTGCTCTTGTTGAAAACATCAATATAGGATAATAAACAGTTTTGGCCATTGATTTAATGAAAAAATGCAAATTTTGCCTTGTCAACACTCTAGCACCTACACCAATCGTCTTTACCACACTTTACAAGATTGTTGATATCAATGAAAGTCAGAAAACCAGCCAGATCGGACCAATAACACCGGAGTTATGGCCATTGATTTCTTAAAATATTCTTTAGCTTGTTAAGACGATAGGGCCTTCATTTTTCCTCCGACCTTTACCAAACTTTGCCAGATTGTTGATATCAACGGAAGTTCGAATCCCAGCCAGATTGAAACAGTAACACTGGAGTTATGGGCGTTGATTTAGTTAAATATGCTCTATTTTCCTCCGTTAAGACGATTGGGGCTTCATTTTCCATCTGATATTTTCGAAACTTGGCCAGAATGTTGATATTAATGATAGCTCGGACAAGTTTGAAAACCAGCAAAATTGGACCACTTGCACGAGAGTTAAGGCCCTTGATTTTCTATTCGTGAAGACGACAGGGTCTACGTTTTTAATCCAATCAGTCTGTTGATATCAATTGCATGAAGCTCGAATAATTTAAACAAGAGGCCCAAGAGGGCCTGTGGACGCTCTACTGGCTAAAACAGCTCTTATAGATTTAGATAGATATAGCTCTCTTCTCCTACAGATTTAACAAAGGAAAATACAATATAGCATTTTTCAACAAATCAAGGGCCATAACTCTGTTATTACTAACAAGATCTGGCTGGTTTTCGAGCGAACTGGAACAAAAGCGTGATATGCACAACTAGACATCTTACCGATGCTTCCTGCCAAGTTTCGTCGAAATTCAACAAGTCATTAAGTCGCCGACAAGAAATTTTAAAGTAAGTGTCAAGTAATTAAAAAGATAATGAAAAAAATTTGACACCGGGGTGATGCTGCATGTAATACATGAGAGCTCTGTGCCATGTGGTTCCAGAGAAGAAGATTTTTTTCAGTTTTTGCCTATGCAAGCGTTAGTAAAACTGTGACCCCCAGGGTGGGGCCAAATGTGACCAATGGGTCACCATTTGAACAAGCTTGGTAGAAGACCATAAGCTGATAACAAATGCAAAATATTAAACCTCTGGCTCTTGCAGTTTCAGAGAAGAAGATTTTTTAAGTTTTTCCCTATACATGTCTATGTAAAACGTGACCCTTGGGGCGGAGTCAAATTTGAACAAACTTGGTAAAGGACCATAAGCTTATAGCAAATGCAAAATATTAAACCTCTGGCTCTTGCAGTTCCAGAGAAGAAGATCTTTTTCAGTTTTTCCCTATACAAGCATTTATGTAAAACTGTGACCCCCGGGGCGAGGCCAGATGTGGCCCATGGGTCACCATTTGAACAAAATTGGTAAAGGACCATAAGCTTATAGCAACAGCAAAATATTAAACCTCTGGCTCTTGCAGTTTCAGAGAAGAAGATCTTTTAAGTTTTTCCCTATACATGTCTATGTAAAACATGTGACCCTTGGTCACCATTTGAACAAACTTGATAAAGGACCAGGGTCACCATTTGAACAAACTTGATAAAGGACCATAAGCTTATAATAAATGTAAAATATCAAACCTCTGGCTCTTGTAGTTTCCGAGAAGAAGATTTTTAAAAACAAAATCCTATATAAGTCTAGGTAAAACTGTGACCCTCGGAGCGGGGACAAATTTGACCCCAGGGTCACCATTTGAACAAACTTAGTAGACGACCATAAGCTAATGATACATGTAATACATGAGAGCTCTGTGCCATGTGGTTCCAGAGAACAATAATTTTTTCAGTTTTTCTCTATACAAGCCTATGTAAAACTGTGACCCCCGGGGTGGGGCCAAATGTGACCCCTGGGTCACCATTTGAACAAACTTGGTAGCGGATCACAAGCTTATAGCAAAATATTAAACCTCTGGCTCTTGCAGTTTCAGAGAAGAAGATTTTTAAAGTTTTTTTCCCTAAACATGTCTATGTAAAACATGTGAACCTTGGGGCGGGGCCAAATGTGACTCGAGGGTCACCATTTGAACAAACTTGGTAAAGGACCATAAGCTTATAGTAAATGCAAAATATCAAACCTCTGGCTGTTGTAGTTTCCGAGAAGAAGATTTTTAAAAATAAAATCCTATATAAGTCTATGTAAAACTGTGACCCCCGGGGCGGGGACAAATTTGACCCCAGGGTCACCATTTGAACAAACTTAGTAGAGGACCATAAGCTGATGCTATATATAATACATGAGAGCTCTGTGCCTTGTGGTTTCAGAGAAGAAGATTTTTTAAAGTTTTTTTCCTGTATGTCTATATGAAAAACATGCAAAACCTCAATATACACACTTTGGACCCCCGGGGCACGGCCATTCTTGACCCCGGGTACTTTATTTGAACAAACTTGATAGCCTAGGCGTTGGCGATCATTTTAAACGAAAAACTGTTGAAATCTGTCCAGCGGTTCTGGAGAAGAAGGTTTTTAGCTCTACTGGCTGAAGGCCAGCAGAGCTTATGGGATGGCGATTTGTCCGTCGTCCGTCGTCCGTCGTCCGTCCGTCCGTCCGTCTGTTAACTTTTGCCTTGTGAACACTCTAGGGCCTTCATTATTAATCGAATCTTAAAGAAACTTTGCCAGTGTCTTTATATCAATGAAAGCTCGGACAAGTTCGAAAACCAGCCGGATCGGAGAAATTTCACCGGAGTTATGGCCCTTGTTTTGCTGAAAAATGCCATATTAAGCCTTGTGAACACTCTAGCACCTTCATTTATTATTTGATCTTTACCAAACTTGCACAGATTGTTATTATCAATAAAAGCTCGGACAAGTTCGAAAACCAGCCAAATCGGATCAGTTACACTGGAGTTATGGCCCTTGTTTTTTCTGAAAATTGCCATTTTCTGCCTTGTGAACGCTCTAACACCTTTATTTACATTTGATCTTTACCAAACTTGCACAGATTGTTAATACCAATGATAGCTTGGACAAGTTCGAAAATCAGCTAAATTGGGTCAGTAACACCAGAGTTATGGCCCTTGAAAAATGCCATTTTCTGCCTTGTGAACAATGTAGCACATTCATTTATTATTTGATCTTTACCAAACTTGCACATATTGTTAATATCAATGAAAGCTAAAACAAGTTTGAAAACCAGCTAAATCGGATCAGTAACACCGGAGTTATGGCCTTGTTTTTTCTGAAAATGCTATTTTCTGCCTTGTGAACACTCTAGGGCCTTCAATATTAATCGGACCTTTACTTAACTTTGCCAGTGTCTTTATATCAATGAAAGCTCGGACAAGTTCGAAAACCGGCAAGATTGAAATAATTTCACCGGAGTTATGGCCCTTGTTTTGCTGAAAAATGCCATATTAAGCCTTGTGAACACTCTAGCACCTTCATTTATTAATTGAACTTTACCAAACTTGCACAGATTGTTAATATCAATGCAAGCTCGAAAACCAGCTAGATCGGAAAATTAACAGCGGAGTTATTGCCCTTGATTTAGTTAAAATTGCTATGTTTTGCCTCATTAAGATGATAGGGCCTTCATCTTTTATCCAATCTTTACCAAACTATACCAGATTGTTTATATAAATGAGAGCTAGGACAAGTTCGAAAACTAGCTGGATCGGACCATTAACAGTGGAGTTGTGGCCCTTGATTTAGTTAAAAATGCTATATTTTGCCTCGTTAAGATGATAGGGCCTTTATCTTTCATTCAGTCTTTACCAAACTTTACCAGATTGTTTATATAAATAAAAGCTCGGACATTTCGAAGATCAGCCAGATCGGACCAGTAACAGCGGAGTTATGACCCTTGATTTAGTTAAAAATGCTGTATTTTGCCTCGTTAATTCGATAGGGCCTTCATCTTTCATCTGATCTTTACAAAACTTTACCAGATTGTTGATATAAATAAAAGCTCGGACAAGTTTGAAAGCCAGCTAGATCGGACCATTAACAGCGGAGTTATGGCCCTTGATTTAGTTTAAAAATGCTATATTTTGACTCGTTAAGACAATTGGGCCTTTATCTTTCATTCGATCTTTACCAAACTTTACCAGATTGTTGATATAAATTAAAGCTCAAACAGTTTTGAAGATCAGCCAGAACGGACCAGTAACAGCGGAGTTATGGCCCTTGATTTAGTTAAAAATGCTATATTTTGCCTCGTTAAGACGATAGGGCCTTCATTTTTCATGCGATCTTTATGAAACTTTACTAGATTGTTAATATCAATGACAGCTCAGTCAAGTTCGAAAACCAGCCAGATCGGACCAGTAAAAGTGGAGTTATGGCACTTGATTTAGTTAAAAATCCTATATTTTGCCCTGTTAAGATGATAAGGCCTTCATCTTTCATCCGATCTTTAAGAAACTTTACCAGATTGTTAATATCAATGACAGCTTTAACAATTTTGAAAACCAGCCAGATCAGACCAGTAACAGATGAGTTATGGCCCTTGATTTAGTTAAAAATTCTATATTTTGCCTCGTTAAGACGATAGGGCCTTCATTTCTCATGCGATCTTTATGAAACTTTACTAGATTGTTAATATCAATGACAGCTCAGTCAAGTTCGAAAACCAGCCATATCGGACAAGTAAAAGTGGAGTTATGGCACTTGATTTAGTTAAAAATCCTATATTTTGCCCTGTTAAGATGATAAGGCCTTCATCTTTCATCCGATCTTTAAGAAACTTTACCAGATTGTTAATATCAATGAAAGCTTGGACAAGTTCGAAAAACATCCAGATTGGACCATTTACATCGGAGTCATGGCCGTTGATTTTCTGAAATATGCTATATCTTGGCCTAAGGGCCTTCATTTGGCCGGATTTCATCGAAACTTTGCAGGGATGATCAGTACGAAGCCTAGTTGTACATAGTCACCGTGTTCCAGTTGAATGATTTTGGCAGAGCCCTTCAAAGGTTTTAATACACAAACTTTGTTCCGACTAGTTCTCTTGAACTCTTGGCCGGATTAAACGAAACCTTTTAGGGACGATCAATTCTGTGTCTAGTTGTGCAAATTATCGCCGTGTTCCGGTTGAATGATTTTTAGCGGAGTTATGGCCCTTTAAAGGTTTTAATACACAAACTTTGTTCTGATCTACTTCTGCTGAACCCCTCGCCAGATTTCAATGAAACTTTGCAGGGATGATCAGCTCCAAGCCTAGTTGTGCATGTCATCGTCACGTTCCGGTTTACAGATATTTGGCAGAGTTATGGCCCTTTAAAGGATTTTGATACCACAATTTTTTTCTGGGCTAGTTCTCCTGAACCCCTGGCTGGATACAGACGAAACTTGACAAGGATGATCAGTATCAAGCCTAGTTGTTCATATCATCGCCATATTTCGGTTGAATGATTTTTGGCAGTGTTGTGATCCTTTAAATGTTTTAATACACAAACTTCATCCAGAGTAGTCTCTTCTGAACTCATTGCCAGATTTCAGCGAATCTTGGCGAGAATGATCAGTACTAAGCCTAGTTGCAACTGTCATTGCCATGTTCTGGTTGAATGATTTTTGAAAGACTTATGGCCCCTTATACATAAACTTTATCTTGAGCCAGTAGAGCGTCCACAGGCCCTCTTGGGCCTCTTGTTTAAGGTTTCGACTATATATGGTAATGGCAGCCATCTTGGATATAGCGCTGACCTAATTTTAACAAATCTCAAAAGCATTAATCTAAGGATCAGCCATGTGAAGTTTGGTCAAAATTAGCCAAGCGGTTTCTGAGGAGAAGTCGTTTGAAGAAAAGTTAACGGACGGACGGACGGACGGACAACACACCATCCCATAAGCTCTGCTGGCCCTTGACCAGTAGAGCTAAAAAGTACATACAGATTGGACCAGTAAAACAGGAGTTATGGTCCTTGATTTAGTTAAATATGCTATATTTTCTCTCGTTAAGACAATAGGAATTTCATTTTTCATCTGATCTTTTTAAAACTTGGCCAGAATGTTCATATCAATGAAAGCTCAGACTTGAGATCCCCACCCAATAACTAAATTTATTGCATACGCATTTGCAAGCTCCGTTTACTTGCAGGGGCGTAGCTAGGCCGTTTTGGAGGATACGCCCGTATATTGGGGTCCTAGGAGGGGTTGGACGGGGTGGAGGGGGTGGAGGGGTGGGGGAAGGGCAAAGCCCTCCGGAAGCCCTAAGCGTCCGCACGTTGCTTTTGACGATTTTGGGCTGAAAATGATGGCTTTTATTGATTGATAAATAAGTTATATAGTCGCGAAAAATGAATATCTTAGATTGAAATTTTCATTTTATGGCATCTGTTTTGATAACTTTGATATTTATATGTTTATAAATTTCTAATGATGGGTCTCACCCTAGTCAGGCTTCAGTTTTTATTGCATTTTTGGGGCACTATGTTTTCTAAAAAAAAATCAAGAGGCGTACGCCCGGGCGTACGGGCATATGCCTGGCTACGCGCCTGACTTGCAATGTAACATTATACAATTATGGACTTTTCAGCTGTTATACATGATGTGATATGCACCAAAAAAATCATTATTGACCGAGGCGATAGCCGAGGTCAATAATGATTTTTTGGTACATATCAACATCATGTATAACAGCTGAAAAGTCCATAACTGTTTTATTATATAACCCTCAATTTACAATTATATAAAACAGGTCAATATCAAAAAAACAATTATATAAAACAGGTCAATATCAAAAAAACAGGTCAATATCGCTAGATATTTTTTCTAAAAAATTACTTTTTAGCCAATGAAAACGCGTCTATTTATAGGTTATATAATAATCGCTCATATTGACTTGTAGTAAAGTCATATTGGGTGTCAATCTCCATGCATAGTTATCGTTCCTTGCACTCACATACACTCAAATAAGGAACGGTGTACTCTGGGTAGAGACTGATTGGGTGTGTAATGTATACTCGTTCCTGACTGGTACACTTTTCTGTTCATGTCAAAAAAAGAGTGTCACGTGATGCAAACAATGTGAACATTCCCACGCTTTAACGACAATAATATGTTTGTTTCAGATAAATATTTTTGATAAATTAAAAGTTAAAACCTATTGTTTTGTTCTAATTATCCGTTGTTAAAAATGCATATGCAATAAAAAGGTTATTAGATTTGTATTGGGATATATGCACTCGTTATCCAGAGGTCGCGCAATATTGTTACGCTGAAGAACTTGTGCATATCTCCCAATACAAATCTAATAACCTATAAAAATACTAGTGGGTATGAACAGACGGATACACCCATCCAACCAGCATTGACCCTGGGGTCCATCCCCACTGCTTGAAACATAGTCACTGGGCCCAGTTTTATGAAACAACTTACGACCATTTTGATCGTAAATCAATTTCTTAAATGCTTCACTATAAATTAGACTTTTCAAATAAACGTCATTTCATTTCATTTTCTTATACATGTGATATTTCTGCACTACGTGCACACATAAGTGTCTACATTGAATGCTTAGGTGAAAAAAAGTGAACGATTTTAAAATTTGAGACTTATCGTAAATAAAGTTGTTTAATAAAACAGGGCCCTGGGTCATAACTTGGAAACAGTTGAGATCCCCACCCTAAAACCATATATACATTAACTGGGCCTGAACACTTTAAGGCGGGCGTGGGAATTTGTGGCCATCTCATTCAGTTATGGAATTATAAGCTTGTTTGACAATTGTTTCATCTTTGCGAAGATCATCAGGTGAGCTATTCAGTGCTCTCTTGTTTAGAGCATGGAAGCTTAGATGTTCACTTGAATGCCTCCAAATATGTACAGCGAGTAGAGCAATACATGCCCTCTTGAATCTCTTGTTTCATAAATGAAGGTAATGTATTTCTGTCTGGCACGTTTACAAAGGAATTCAATACAATTTATTCTTCTCTTAAGCTTATTGCTGTATAAGTAGTCATTATTTTGATTTTAAAGGAAAAAACAATTATCTGTCCGTGCTTGTGTTGTGGTCCTTGATTGAAAGAAAAAGTTTTGCTTTATTATCACTCTAGATCCTTCAATTTTAATCTTAACCAGACTTGTCCAGAATGCTTATTTCAATAAAAGCCAAGAAAAACATGACAACCGCCCATATATGACCCCAACCCTTTTATAAGAGCCATATACTCGATGTGCTTTGTTCATAAAAACACAGAACTGTGATTAGGCCTTTTTTTTTAATAACTTGGTTTACGGATTTTTTCTGAAAAAATTACGTCAGGAGGTCGAAATAAAAATAAAGATAAAACTACTCTGGGGAAATTGAGAGAAAAAATTACAAGCAAAATGTTGACGTTTTAAGTCAAAAAGGGGGAGAGAATCAAAAATCGAACATCAATTTTCGTAGATCCCTATCGAAATCCATGTTTAATAGCATACTTTAGATAACCGAGCATGTCCTTGAAACTTCACACAATGCTATTGGGCAATGAGAGGAAGTGCAGCGTTCAAGAACAGTGAATCTGCCATCAGTCAAATTAGAGTTATTACCCTTTGTAATTTTATACTTAGAACTTTTGTCCGGAGCATACTAGTAACTTCAAAACTACTGATAGGACTACCATGAAACTTCACACAATGATAGAGGGCAATGAGGGAATGTGCAGAGTGCAAGAACCATAACTCTGCCTTCATTTAAATTATAGTTATTGCCCTTTATAATGTTATACTTAGAATTTTTTCCGGAGCATAGCTTCAAAACTACTGTTGGGACTGCAATGAAACTTCACACAATGATAGAGGACAATGAGATAAAATGCAGTGCTAGAACTTCTTTCCAATTAGAGTTATTGTCCCTTGTAATTTTATACTTGGAATTCTTGTCCGGAACATAACTTCAAAACTACTAACGGAACTACAACGAAACTTCACACAATGATAGAGGGCACTAAAAGGAAGTTCAGAGTGCAAGAACCGTAACTCTGTAATCATTCAAATTAGAGTTATTGCCCTTTGTAATTTTATACTTAGCATATTTGTCCCGAGCATAACTTCAAAACTACTGATGGGACTGCAATGAAACTACACAATGACAGAGGGCAACGAGAGGAAGTGCAGAGTGCAAGAGCCGTAACTCTGTCAACATTCAAATTAGAGTTATTGCCCTTTGTAATTTTATACTTAGTCTTTTTGTCCGGAGCAAAACTTCAAAACAACATATGGGACTGCAATGAAACTTCACACAATTATACTGGGCAATCAATGGGAGGAAATGCAGAGTGCAAGAACCGTAACTCTGTATTCATTCTTATTAGAGTTATTGCCTTATAATTTTATAATTGGATTTCTTGTCAGGAGCATAACTTCAAAACTACTGATGGAACTACAATGAAACTTCACACAATAAGATAAATTGCAAGAACCATAACTCTGTTTCATTCAAATTAGAGTTATTACCCTTTGTAATTTTATACTTAAATTTTTTGTCCACAGCATTACTTTAAAACTACTGACACTTCACACAATGATAGAGGACAATGAGAGGAAGTGCAGTGTGCAAAAACCATAACTGTGACTTCAGTCATCTTAGAGTAATTGTCCTTTGTAATTTTACACTTGGACTTCTTGTCCGGAGCATAACTTTAAAACTACTGATGGGACTGCAGATTGAAAACATACTAGGCCATATGATGAGGATACATCCATCGGTTCTACCGATTTTCTTGTATTAACTACTTATTGTGCTCATCTATAGTAAAAGTGGCATTGGATTATTGGACTGTTGTGAAGAACTAAACCAGGAAAGACTCGAAATAAAACTGGATTAAAGGGACACTTGACAAGTTGGATTAAAGGGATACTTGACAGTATTATTTTGACATTATTTTAAAAATTAGATTTTAAAGAAATACTGGATTTATTTGCATTCTTTAAGTGAATATATTTGAGTGTACTGCTTGAACAAATGTGTTGATTATATTATTTTTTTTAAAAAAGTGCTGTTGCTGGTTTTGCAATTCCTTTCTCATTATATTTTACCCGTAACAACACACTTTCTTGAGTGGGTACTTGTGGAAGTTTAGACTAAACAGTGGACTGTAAAACAATGATCATGATCAGCGTTAATAATATATTTATTCATAACTTAGGCGCCCCGTGTGGTTACCAGATTTAGAACTGTAGAATAGGACCACTGCAAATCCATAATATACTTATTCATAACTTGTGCATCGATATTCTGGACAAGTTACATATTGCTTCATTGCACTGACATGCATATGAGAAGAAATCATCGCAATGAAAAACTGTCTGTATTAATATGTATATGACAGTATGCAGTATATGACAGTATGCAGTATATGACAGTATGCAGTATATGACAGTATGCAGTATATGACAGTATGCAGTATATGACAGTATGCAAACATGTAATCATTGGACATAAACAATGGTCAATATAAGTAAGGAAGTTTATTTCATACAAAAGGCTAATGAACACAGTCAGAGCATAGTATATCAATGGTGACAACACAAATTCAATGCAAATTTTATCAAGAGTGAGAACGCAACGTTAATGCATATGTTTTTAATGGTGAAAACGCTAAGTCAGTGCATATTATATATTGAATATTTTATATACAAAGTTGGTGCATATTATATTAATCGAGGCAATACAAAGTTGCTGCATATTATATTATATTCATTGGAAAGTCAGGGCCATGTAACAGCAGGTCATCTATGGGAAGTCGGGGTCATGTAATAGCAGGCCATTATTGGGAAGCCAGGGTCATATCATAACAGGCCGTCATTGGGAAGTCAGGGTCATATCATAGCAGGCCATAATTGGGAAGTCAGGGCCATGTAACAGCAGGCCATCATTGGGAAGTTAGGGTCATGTAATAGCAGGCCATCATTGGGAATCCAGGGTCATGTAATAGCAGGTCATCATTGGGAAGTCAGGGTCATATCATAGCATGCCGTCATTGGGAAGTCAGGGTCATGTAATAGCAGGCCATCGTTGGGAAGTCAGGGTCATATAACAGCAGGCCATCATTGGGAAGTTAGGGTCATGTAATAGCAGGCCATCATTGGGAATCCAGGGTCATGTAATAGCAGGTCATCATTTGGAAGTCAGGGTCATATCATAGCAGCCCATCATTGGTAAGTCAGAGTCATGTAATAGCAGGCCATCATTGGGAAGTCAGGGCCATGTAACAGCAGCCATCATTGGGAAGTTAGGCTCATATAATAGCAGGCCATCATAGGGAAGTCAGGGCCAGGTAATAGCAGGTCATCTATGGGAATTCAGGGTCATGTACTAGCAGGCCATCATTGGGAATCCAGGGTCATGTAATAGCAGGCCATCATAGGAAAGTCAGGGCCATGTAACAGCAGCCCATCATTGGGAAGTCAGGGTCGTGAAATAGCAGGCCATCATTGGGAAGTCAGGGTCATGTAATAGCCGGCTATCATTGGGAAGTAAGGGTCGTGAAATAGCAGGTCATCATTGGCAAGTCAGGGTCATATCATAGCAGGCCATCATAGGAAAGTCAGGGCCATGTAACAGCAGCCCATCATTGGGAAGTCAGGGTCGTGAAATAGCAGGCCATCATTGGGAAGTCAGGGTCATGTAATAGCAGGCCATCATTGGGAAGTCAGGGTCATGTAATAGCAGGTCATCATTGGGAAGTCATGGTCATGTAATAGCAGGCCATCATTGGGAAGTCAGGGTCATGTAATAACAGGTCATCATTGGGAAGTCAGGGTCATGTAATAGCAGGCAGGTTATCATTGGGAAGTCAGGGTCATGTAATAGCAGGCCATCATAGGAAAGTCAGGGCCATGTAATAGCAGGCCATCATTGGGAAGTCAGGGTCATGCAATAGCAGGCCATCATTGGGAAGTCAGGGTCATGTAATAGCAAGCCATCATTGGGAGTCAGGGTCATATCATAGCAAGCCATCATTGGGAAGTCAGGGTCATATCATAGCAGGCCATAATTGGGAATTCAGGGCCATGTAACAGCAGGCCATCATTGGGAAGTTAGGGTCATGTAATAGCAGGCCATCATTGGGAATCCAGGGTCATGTAATAGCAGGTCATCATTGTGAAGTCAGGGTCATATCATAGCATGCCGTCATTGGGAAGTCAGGGTCATGTAATAGCAGGCCATCATTGGCAAATCAGGGTCATATCATAGCAGCCCATCATTGGTAAGTCAGGGTCATGTAATAGCAGGCCATCACTGGGAAGTCAGGGCCATGTAACAGCAGCCATCATTGGGAAGTTAGGCTCATATAATAGCAGGCCATCATAGGGAAGTCAGGGCCAGGTAATAGCAGGTCATCTATGGGAATTCAGGGTCATGTACTAGCAGGCCATCATTGGGAATCCAGGGTCATGTAATAGCAGGCCATCATAGGAAAGTCAGGGCCATGTAACAGCAGCCCATCATTGGGAAGTCAGGGTCGTGAAATAGCAGGCCATCATTGGGAAGTCAGGGTCATGTAATAGCAGGCCATCATTGGCAAGTCAGGGTCATATCATAGCACGCCATCATAGGAAAGTCAGGGCCATGTAACAGCAGCCCATCATTGGGAAGTCAGGGTCGTGAAATAGCAGGCCATCATTGGGAAGACAGGGTCATGTAATAGCAGGCCATCATTGGGAAGTCAGGGTCGTGAAATAGCAGGTCATCATTGGGAAGTCAGGGTCATATCATAGCAGGCCATCATAGGAAAGTCAGGGCCATGTAACAGCAGCCCATCATTGGGAAGTCAGGGTCGTGAAATAGCAGGCCATCATTGGGAAGTCAGGGTCATGTAATAGCAGGCCATCATTGGGAAGTCAGGGTCATGTAATAGCAGGTCATCATTGGGAAGTCAGGGTCATGTAATAGCAGGCAGGTTATCATTGGGAAGTCAGGGTCATGTAATAGCAGGCCATCATAGGAAAATCAGGGCCATGTAATAGCAGGCCATCATTGAGAAGTCAGGGTCATGCAATAGCAGGCCATCATTGGGAAGTCAGGGTCATGCAATAGCAGGCCATCATTGGGAAGTCAGGGTCATGTAATAGCATGCCATCATTGGGAGTCAGGGTCATGTAATAGCAGGCCATCATTGGGAAGTCGTGGTCATGCAATAACAGGCCATCATTGGGAAGTCGGGGTCATGTAATATCAGGCCATCATTGGGAAGGCAGGGCCATATAAAAGCAAGTCATCATCGGAAAGTCAATGTCATGTAATAGCAGGCCATCAGTGGGAAGTCGGGGTCATGTAATAGTAGGTTATCATTGGGAAGTCAGGGCCATGTAATAGCAGGTCATCATTGGGAAGTCAGGGACATATATCAGGGTCATCATTGGGAAGTCATGATCGTGTAATAGCAGATCATTTTTGTGAAGTCAGGGTTATGTAATAGCAGGCCATCATTGGGAAGTCAGGGTCATATAATAGCAGGTTATCATTGGGAAGTCAGGGCCATGTAATAGCAGGTCATCATTGGGAAGTCAGGGACATATAATAACAGTTCATTATTGGGAAGTCAGGGTCATGTAATAGCAGGACATCATTGGGAAGTCAATCATGTGATAGCAGGTCATCATTTGGAAGTCAATTGGGAAGGCAGGGCCATGTAATAGCAGGTCATCATCGGGAAGTCAGGGTCAAGTTATAGCAGATCATCATTGGGAAGTCAATCATGTGATAACAGGTCATCATTGGGAAGTCAGGGTCATGTAACAGCAGGCCACCATTGGGAAGTCAGGGTCATGTAATAACAGGCCACCATTGGGAAGTCAGGGTCATATCATAGCAGGCCATCATTGGGAAGTCAGGGCCATATCATAGCAGCCCATCATTGGGAAGTCAGGGTCATGTAACAGCAGGCCATCATTGAGAAGTCAGGGCCATTTCATAGCATGCCATCATTGGGAAGTCAGGGCCATGTAACAGCAGCCCATCATTGAGTAGTCAGGGTCTTGTAATAACAGGCCATCATTGGGAAGTCAGGGTCATGTCATAGCAGGCCATCATCGGGACATCAGGGTCATGTAATAGCAGGTCATCATTGGAAAGTCAGGGCCATGTAATAGCAGGTCATCATTGGGAATTCATGGTCATGTAACAGCAGGGTATTATTGAGAAGTCAGGGCCATGTATCAGCAGGTCATCATTGGGAAGTCAGGGCCATGTAACAGCAGGTCATTATTGGGAAGTCAGGGTCATGTAATAGCAGGTCATCTGTGGAATTCAGGGTCATGTAACAGCAGGCCATCACTGGTAAGTCAGGGTCATGTAATAGCAGGTCATCTATGGGAAGTCAGGGTCATGTAATAGCAGGTCATCTATGGGAAGTCAGGATCATGTAATAGCAGGTCATCATTGAGAAGTCAGGGTCATGTAACAACAGGTCATCATTGGGAAGTCAGGGTCATGTAATAGCAGGCCATCACTGGTAAGTCAGGGTCATGTAATAGCAGGTCATCATTGGGAAGTCAGGGTCATGTAATAACAGGGCATCTATGGGATTTCAGGGTCATGTAATAGCAGGTCATCATTGGGAAGTCAGGGCCATGTAATAGCAGGTCATCATTGGGAAGTCAGGGTCATGTAATAGCAGGTCTTCTATGGGAATTCAGGGTCATATACTAGCAGGTCATCATTGGAAATTCAGGGTAATGTAACAGTAGGCCATCATTGAGAATTCAGGATCATGTAATAACAGGTCATCATTGGGAAGTCAGGGCCATGTAACAGTAGGCCATTATTTGGAAGTCAGGGCCATATCATAGCAGGCCATCATTGGGAAGTCAGGGTCATGTGATAGCAGACCATCATTGGGAAGTCAGGGCCATGTAACAGTAGGCCATCATTGGGAAGTCAGGGTCATGTGATAGCAGGCCATCATTGGAAAGTCAGGGTCATGTAACAACAGGCAATCATTGAAAATCAGTGTAATGTAAAAGCATGTCATCATTTGGAAAGTCAGGGTCATGTAAAAGCAGGACCTTATTAAAAACTTGGAGTCATTAACATAGCTGTCCAGGTCCAGTGAAAGTCAAGAGTGAGATGGGGCCCAAGGGGTGATTGCTCCTTTTTTAAGAAGTCGGTGGGGTAAAGTCCGCTAAAGCCCGAGACGGACTGCAGTTGAATTTCATGAATTATAGCTTAGAGGTATACTCGTATTTACTGATGAGGATGAGGATGAGGATGATCATGATCGCACTTTAAATGCAATTATTTGAGTCACACGATATACGGAAGCGATACGGAAATCCTGGTTAAACTATACTAAATTTAATGATTTTTGGGATAAAATATGCTAAATTTTATACAAAAATCACAGACAGCAATATGTTGGTCATTTTTTTAGAATGGTGAGAACGTAAAATGTATGTGTGTGAGCATGATTTGGCACACACATGTGTGTGTCTCACGCCCAGTGCGTGAGACTTGACAGGTATGCATTAAATAGATGACCATTGTTGGGAATACAGCCTAGTCATGCCATGGAAGACATCAACTGGAAGTCAGGACCATGCTAGCTGGTATGATTGTTGTAGAGGTATGACTGCGAGACGTGATTGTTGTTGTTGTAGTAGTTGTAGGACTTGAATATATATAAGGGCAACACCTACAGAACGAGCGTAGTACGAATTGTCTGAACCCCGGATTAAATATACCAATAATGTACGGGTTGATGGCACTGTTTAACAGATACGAGCTAAGGGAAAACTGTATTCCTACGCCGAACTCATCGCAAAACGAACGAGACATGAGATTGACCACAAAATATGGGGCAAAACTCACTATGTAGCCAATCGTAATTACAAACATAATTATTGTTATTCGTGCCTCAAGTTTAAGATTCGGATTCTGATTTTCTTGACAAGTGTTAGCTGGGCTTCGGTTTCGTTCACATGTCATTGTACCATTGTCTGTACCTTCTTTTGCAAAATATTTCTTACTGCATTTCATATATTCTTGGTTTATAACTCTAGTTTTTTTCCTCGAAATAAATAGTTTTCTTCCAATAAGGCTGTATAAAATAACAAATGTTATGATAACTGCCAATGCGCACAAGGTATCTATAATGTTACATGCAAGAACTGCATCTTTGAATTCCTCTCCATGCGGGTGCATACACGCATACCCTTGCACTGTGCGGTTATGACTGTCTCTTAAATTGACAGGAACTATGTCGAGTAAGACCAAATTTGGTACAGCACACAACACAGATACACCGATGACGACTGTAACTGCCATTTTACCAGATTTCACGCTAAACTGCCAGGCGTTGTATCTGCACACTTTAATGTACCTATCAACACTGATTAACCACAGCACCAGAGCCGACGCCACGACAAACCCGTGATTCAGGAAATTCATGATCTTACAGACTTCTATCTGTCTAAAGGATATAATAAAGACTAAACTGACGATCCGATCTGATAAAAGTACACACGTGGCCAAGTCAATCGCTGCCAGAGACGATATAAAGACCGTTGTTGTGCTTTTCTTCATAGTGAAACCATAGAAAATCACGGTCATGATGTTTCCTATGATTCCCAGACCAGTGACAATGACCACAAACACGAATATCGGGGCATACTCCTTAATCAGCTCTTTACTCATCTCTTCCAGTAACGTATCATTGTCGGGTACAGTACCGTTGATCTCGTCCAGTAACGTATCGTTGTTCGGTGTAGTAGCCCAAGCACCGTCCACTGGACCTGGTATATCGTCATCTTCGGTGTTTGTACCGCGGATCTCACAGTAGCGCATCGTTGTCGGGGAGTATGGTCAACGTGAATTTATCGTTATTCAAATTATGAACTGAAAGGAGAAAATGATAAATGAACAGCTCGTATGAAACATGTATGTTAGATACTTTATAGTACAATATATTTCTATTTCTTTATGTTTGTAATACCTGTCAGCGTAGGTCGTAATATTGTTTTTTTCAATTTCACCGTTTTGTTGGTATTGTTTGAACTTATTTGTTCATGATTAATGTTATCAAAACGGCCACTATACCTCATTTAATACAGTCGAAAAAACGTCATTTGTTCATGATTATACATTCATGAGTCATTGTTTGTTTCGAAAAAATTGTTATTATGTGACTACGCGCACTCGTAAATGCTGCATTGTTGCATAAACATATTGTTAGTTCATTTTAAATATTTCTTTAATTATGTTATGCTCCCCGAAATGTTCGATGCCTTGAGAGCTTATGGGATGGCGAGTTATCCATCGTCTGTCGTCCGTTGACTAGCGTCTCCGAGGCTGAATGGTTAACGACGTTGCATTGTAAACCGTCGCCTCTCATTGCTGCGGGTTCGAATCCCACTGGGAGCTCGACTTGTGAAGAAGTGTCGATTCTTACTGATGGCGGGATGTGTACAGTACTGGTTCTACCCAGGAAATGTGGGTGGTCTGCCTCCACCACAAAAAATCGACCGTCATATATAACCTTACCTGTGTTGAAAATTACGTAAAACACCATACAAACAAATAATCGTCCGTTAAGTTTTACATCGTTAAGACGATAGAGCCTTCGTTTTTCCTCCGATCTTTATCAAACTAAAACACATTGTTAATATCAATGAAAGCTCGGACAAGTTCGAAAACCAGAGTTATGGCCCTTGATTTAGTTAAAAATGCTATATTTTGCCTCGTTAAGACGATAGGGGCTTCATTTTTCACCCGATCTTTACCAAACTTTGCCAGATTGCTACTATCAACGAAAGCTTGGACAAATTAGAAAACCAGCCAGATCGGACCCGTAACAGCGGAGTTATGGCCCTTGAGTTAGTTAAAAATGCTATATTTTGCCTCGTTGAGACGATAGGGCCTTCTTTGGCCGGATTTCAGTGAAACTTTGCAGGAATGATCAGTACCAAGCCTAGTTGTACATATATTCACCGTATTCCGGTTGAATGATTTTGGTGGAGTTATGGCCCTTTAAAAGTTGTAATACACAAACTTTGTCCTGACTAGTTCTCCTGATCCCCTGGCCGGATTTAAACGAAACTTTTTTTTAGGGATGATCATTTCCAGGTCCAGTTGTGCATATCATCGCCGTGTTTCAGTTAAATGATTTTTGTCAGACTATGGCCCTTTAAAGGTTTTAATACACACACTTTGTTTGGACTAGTTCTCATGAAGCCCTCTCCGGATTTCAACGAAACTTTGCAGGGATGATCAGCACCAAGTCTAGTTGTGCATGTCATCGTCTTGTTCCGGTTTACTTATTTTTGGCGGAGTTTTGGCTCTTTAAAGTTTTTTGATACACAAACTTTTTCCGGGCTAGTTCTCCTGAACCCCTGGCCGGATTTCAACGAATCTTGGCGGGGATGATCAGTACCAAGCCTAGTTGCACCTGTCATTGCAGTGTTCTGGTTTAATGATGTTTGGCCCTTTTAAGGTTTTAATGCACAAACTTTGTCTCAACTAATTCTCCTGATCCCCTGGCCGGATTTCAACGAATCTTGGCAGGTATGATCAGTGCATAGATCATCGCCATGTTCTGTTTGAATGATTTTTGAAAGGGTTAGGCCCCTTATACATTAACTTTATCTTTAGCAAGTAGAGCGTCCACGGGCCCTCTTGGGCCTCTTGTTGTGTAAGGCTCCGTGTTTCAGCAGACATATTTTTTCTTAAATGTTTACCATTTAAAATATCACGCGCGGTATTTTTTTCGTATTTGGAAACTTAAACCTGCCCACAGCTGACACAAATCGACAACGTTAACAGGAAAGCGTCAGGTGTGTGAATAGGGCGGGGTTAAGTTTCCTAATACGGAACGAGACGTCACACGAGAACGAGATTATTTAGAACGTAAACAATGAAAATGTCGGAAATTAGCAGTCTAACAATGGTCGAGAACTGACAATATCGGTATGTCTTTCCTCCTCTCGATGTTGATTCTGTTTGTGGTCCTGCTGATTCCTAAAGGCATAGGAATCATGGCGCTATGGTAGGTACATACTACCATAAGAGCCATGATTCTCACGTCTACGTGTAAGGCGTGTTGTCAGGGTTTTCCTGTTGCAGCTTTTGGCGGAGTTTAAAGGTAGATGGATAGTTTATTTCATACAAAATACTTTAGGCCTATGAGTGCACAGTTGATATTTTTAACAATCTACACATATACATGTAACTCTATCATAGGGGTCGGGTATGAAAAAAAAAGTCACATACATAGAAACACTGTTCGTGATAGCAGTACGAAGTCTGTAGAATTTTAGGTAACCCATTTTAAAGATCAAATTTCTAACAGATGTTTTTATTATGGCAATATACTCACATTATCATTTATTTATTTAAATTCTTTATTTCCTTTTTTGCAGAGATTAATTAAATAATATACGTGCACGAGTGCAGTGAAGCATGTATAGTAGCTTAGTAACACATTTAAAGTAAGTGTATACATACCATATGAACAATTAGAAACTATTAATTACACTAATTAGAAAGCAGGTATTTTATGTAATTGTGCCATATAACTCGCATTCGACTGTACCAAAAATGATCGCAAAGACGGACTGGAGCGACCGGGACTGCACCCACCTACAAAACCCGCCTCCGTAACCTTATTCCAATACATTACACTATGTCAAATGACCTTCAAATTTTACTTATAGAAGTTATATGTAACATATTCAAGAATAGGAAACTTTACATAATATATTTACAATAAACACAAAGTCTTCCACAATTATGAAAAGGTAATAGCATGGCATATATCTGGATAAGACAACAATGACCTATTGATATTAATTTGATTCACACTGAGAAGTGATCTGTGATTAGTAGTTTCACGTCACACACTCTTATGCAGACTGTGAAAGATCCTGGACCATCATCACAGTTTATCACTCTCAACACTGTAATAAACACACTATTATATTATTGAGTATATATCACATCACACACTCTTGCAGAATGTGAAAGATAGTGGAATATAACGGCTAATGATGTGATAATCACTAACGGATAAATGAAGCGATTTGTACTTTTTACCCCAAAATACACTATGTACACAAATATTGTACACACGTACATTTAATAGCAAACATATTAGAATTATACAATATTGAAAAGTGTGCCTAAATTCTTTTCATCGACCGTTTTTTCCGTGAAATTCCGTTATACATTGTATGTACAATATGCTACTGTTAATCGAATGGTACATGGCTACAAGACCCTTCCTTTCGAGGGAAAAATACTAAAACAACACATAACACAGCAAATACTATTCCTTCAAAGTTTCATTATTGACAGAGTACGCGTTTGGCGCAAGCATGTGAGCAAACTTAGGATTAAATACAGTAATAAATTTATGAATTTCTTGTTACAAAGTGTACTGTGATTAAAACGTATTTTTCGCTTCTGTATACATATATAAAAAGTCATTTCCTCATGTTCCCAGTTTTAACTGTTTACTTTAAGATAAAACGTTTAATACTATAAGTTACTTACGATTTTAACCTGCATGTCAGCCAAACATGTTGTCAGACACTGTCACATCATATATATGACTTAAATGTATTAGATTGCGTTTCTTGTCATAAACGTCTTTATTGAATTTTTCCTCTTTCCCAGTATAATTCCAATTCCTATGGTTATACTCCAATTTCATTCCTTACATTTCTAGTTTATCTCTATCATCTGCATTTTGCGCAATTTTCCGAATATTATCATGTTTATCAAGTTCATTGTCATCCTGTTGATTGCCTCTTCCTTTTTCCTGATATATTACTTATCTAGGCATACCCAGAATGTAAGTGTATTTTACGTAGGCGGATATGAGTACTGAAACACTACTCAAACTAATATTTTTTAAGAAATGTCATAATCTGCCTCGTGAAAACTGTCGTACCTTCATTTTGTATTTAAACTTTACCAAACTGTGTCAGTGTTTTTGATAAGTTCGAAAACCAGCCAGATCGGATTAGTGACGGCGGCGTTATCGCCCTTGATTTAATGAAAACATGTAATGTTTAGCCTTGTGAACACTCTAGCACCTTCATTTAATATTTGATCTTTACCAAACTTTGTCAGATTGCTGATATTAATGAACGCTCAGAAAGTTCGAAAACCAGCTATATCGTACCATGAACACTAGCGTTATGACCCCTTTATTTATTGAAACATAATCTGGATTGTGAACACTCTAGTACTTCATTCATTGTATTTAATAGTTACCAAACTGTGTCAGTGTCTTTGTATTCGACAAGTTCGAAAACCAGTCAGATCGGATTAGTAACACCGGGGTTATGGCCCTTCTTGTATTAAAAACACTTTAGCACTTTCATTTTGTATTTGATATTTTCGAAACGTTTGCCTTGTTAACAAGACAAGTTCGACAACCAACCAGATCGGATTAGTAACACCAGAGTTATCGCCCTTGTATTACTGGCCAAATTGCTGTTCTGCCCATTCTGCCAGCGGAATGAAAAAAAATCATTCTGCCAGCAGAATGATAAAAATCATTCTGCTATTAAAATGTCGTTTTTGGCATTGTGAACGCTATAGCAACTTCGTTTAATATTTTATCCTTACCAAAGTTAGTCAGATTTGTTTATATCAATGAAAGCCGGACAAGTTCGAAATCCAGCCAGATCGGACCAGTAACATAGAGGTATAGCCCTTGATTTACCTAAATATGTTATATTTGCCTCGTCAAGACAATACTGCCTTCATTTTTCAACTGATATTTACCAAACATAGCCAGATTGTTGATATCGATAAAACCCCAGCCAGATCGGACCAGACACACCGGCGTTATGGCCCTTGATTTGTATGCCCCCACCACCGAATGTTGAAAGGACATATAGCGTTAGCCATGTCCGTCCGAACGTTCGTCTGTCCCAGAAAAATGTGTGAGTCGATCTTCTCCCATAGTTTTCAACCGATTCCTTTGAAACTTTACAGAATGTTTACCTATGACGTCAAGATTTGCATATCGATTTGGCGTCAAAATCGACCTTGTATTATCGAAGTTCAAATTTAACGTTAAAATATACGTTGCGTATATCTCCTCCCACAATTTAACGTTAAAATATCTCCTCTCAAATTGTTCTACCGATTATTTTGAAACTTTACATGATGCTTATCTATGATGTCTAATCGATTTGCTGTCAAATTGACCTTGTATTAGTTACGGCCCTTTTTTTTTCTTCAAATGTTACGTTAAATATCTTGTGTGTCCACAGTTTTCAAGCGACTCTTTCGAAACTGTACAGGATGTTTACATATAATATCGAAACTGTACAGGATGTTTACCTATAATGTGCCCCGTGTGGTTCCCGGGGGCACCGTTTGGTCAAGGGGCAAATAATAGGGCCACTGCAGATCCCTTTTGAGGGGTAGGCAGAGGGGTAGAATCCCCCCAAATTCATGTTCATTTTATCATTTTTTTGTTCACGTTCATTAAAGGTCTTCATCATGATCCCTGCATTGTTTCAGGTGCCATCTCGCTCACATCAAAAGAGCAGTGGCAGAAAAACATGGAGTTTCTACGATAGAATTTGCAGCAACACTGCAGTTCAGGGTGAGAAGGTTCTTGGCCCATTTTCCATATTTTATCTCGATGTACATGGATGTTGAGCCTGGCAGGTTCATGCCTGTTAGGCGCCATATAACCTTTCATGTGTTGGTGTGCCTTAAAACCCAATTCAGTTCAATTCAATTACCTATAATGTCCAGACGTACATATCAATTCAACGTTAAAACTGACTTATTATGACCGGAGTTATGGTTCTTTTCCCCTCAAATTTCACATTATCTGCGGATTGTTTCATATTGGGAGTTCGTGTCTATATTTTGCATCGTTAATACGATATGACCTTCATTTTCCATCTGATATTTGCCAAACTTGGCCAGATTGTTGATATCAATAAAAGCTCGGATAAATTCGAAAACAAGCAAGATCGAACCAGTTACACCGGAGTTATGGTCCTTGATTTTCTTAATTATTGCTATATTTTGCCTCGTTAAGACTATAGGGCCTTCATTTTGTATCTGGTCTTTACCAAACTTTGCCAGATTGTTGATATCAATGAAAGCTTGGACAAGTTCTCAAACCAGTCTAATCGGACCAGTAAGACTGGAGTTATGGCCCTTAATTTAGTTAATTTAGTTAAATATTCTATAATTTACCTCTTATATGCCTATATACTAATAAAAAATCCTAAGTACACACGTAAGATACGTCAATAATGTTCTCATTGTTTTGTGTATTTCACGCTTGATTAGAGATACGGTTGAACTTCAAAATAACGAGTTTAGATTGCATGAACACATTTTAAGGCTTTCAAGTCGATGTGTTTCCTTAATCACAAATTATACTTACACAACTGGGTACATATGATTTTATGTACTTCGATTTAGTGCAGCTTTCGACGTTACTAATTCTAAAATATATCAACTACGATTATTTTGGCATCAGTTTTACTAGCATTACCACTACAAATGCGTTTAAAAAAAATACCACTACAAATGCGTTTAAAAAAAAAAAAAAAAAAAAAAATTAATGTCAAACGGTATTCAATTAAATGGGATGTAATTTAGAATTATCCATGTTTAACTTTATTATTGACGGAAAATCTGCAATAAATGGGTCAAACTGTTATATTTTTTAAATATTATTTCATACCAATTTTAAGAAGTTTATATCTTTAAGCGGACTAAGATTCATGTTATTTGTTTTATCAGCTTTTATGTTTTCATATAAAGGGAGGGTAACTCTCAAAAGATGTAGCAATTTAAACCAAAAACAAACATTTTACAAACTGTGGGTCAAAACAAAATACTTATCACACACCTATTCTAAAATATATTTAAAATAAGAAAATTAGTTAAGATACAAAAGTGAATACTTAGGAATTTTGTTCAATATTTAGTGCCTTTACTTTTCATTCGGTTTTTACCAAAATTGGATAGATTGTTGATTTCAGTAAAAGCTGATTCAAGGTCTCAATAAACAGTTATTTCCCTTGCCAGTTTCTTGCGCTTAATAAAAAAAGATCTGTGTTATTCGGTTCTTGTTTATTTCTTAAAATGTGCAAATAGTTTCTCTTTTTTTGTTGCAGGTGACAAGAATGGGACAAGTTCATGATTGCATGCAGGTTTCGATATGCCTGAATGTTTCTGAGCCCCGATCTGAGAATCTAATACCGGGTAGTGATACGCTTGAAAATATAAGTGAAATGGACAAAAATTCAAGAGAGTCTCTTCCAACTATTGATATTTTAAAAAAAAGCAAATAGGTCAACCCCGTGTTTTTTGCTGGATAATTCGAGCAACAGACGTCAAGTTTCACAAAGAAAATATTTTTAAGAAAATTCAGGAAGTTCTACAGTGGTCCAGAGAGGTCCTGGTACATATGTAGAGCAATGTAAAATTAACTGTGTTGTGAGACGTAAAGTGAAGATTTAACTATGTCCGACTCCCATCTATCCTTATCCCCATACCCGGACTCCACGGTTTAGAGCATTAAAGCTTTATTTTTCACAAAGAAAATATTTTTAAGAAAATTCAGGAAGTTCTACAGTGGTCCAGAGAGGTCCTGGTACATATGTAGAGCAATGTAAAATTAACTGTGTTGTGAGACGTAAAGTGAAGATTTAACTATGTCCGACTCCCATCTATCCTTATCCCCATACCCGGACTCCACGGTTTAGAGCATTAAAGCTTTATTTTTCACTTGAACTTCACCACATTTGTATAGCCAATAAAGCAATATAGGCCCTCTTGGATCTATTGTTTCTTATCAAACACATATAAACAAACTTCTAAAATTCGAAAACTTAGATCTTTGCACGGTTGAATCTTGTGTTGAAAATTCCTCTCTAATTTCATAAATTTAAGAAGTGATATTTGATGTCAATACGAGTTTGTACGTAAGGTATAAGATACTTAAATAATTTTGAAATATTGGAAAATGTCTAATATAAAAGCAATTGAAAAAAATGCCTAAATATTGACATGTTTAATGCTTGTGTGCTTGTTTATATATTATAAACAAACATGTTTATTTACCCCACCCACCAAGCAAAAATAGTCTTTCGAAAAAATTGTTTGTTGTTGTTCAAAATCTCGCAACATATTGTCGTATTGCCATATCATGTAAAAGTGATTCCACTTCGCAGGCGCAATCACTCATTTTTGTTATCGACTTTTCTTCTCCTTAATAATTATGTACAGTTCTGACGATTATCCTCTCGCAAGACGCTTTAAGTGTTAAAGAAAAAATCGTGTTTTATTACTCATTCTATACAACTTGCTTGTTCGGTGGGAATGGGGCATCGGCTTCCAGTAAATACAGGTTGATCAAATACGGTCTCAAGATTTACGCATTATGTGAAACACAAAAATATATTTACGCTAATTGAATTAATTTTTCCCAATATTAACACGCGTATACGGAATATACCACCCGTAAAGCAACTGGGAAATTCGTTGCAGTGTGTTACTGAGTGAGGAGTATAGTACACACGGGAATGCAAACAGAGGGGAAGACCTCCAAATCTTCACCAAAATCTCATATTTTTACCAAACTATTTAGAAGAAAATGACGATGAGCAAATTACAATATCATATTTAATCACCGAATGGAAAAGTTATTGAAATACTTCGATATCATACCCTAGAGCTCAAAGGTTATTAATAGATCATACCCTACAGCTCAAAGGTTATTAATAGATCATACCCCACAGCTCAAAGGTTATTAATAGATCATACCCTACAGCTCAAAGGTTATTAATAGATCATACCCTACAGCTCAAAGTTTATTACTAGAATTAGTCTTCTTCGCGTACAGAAGAAGACTAATTTAAGACTTTGGCGACAAAAAAGTTACCACAGAAATTGATTGAAAACCAGATTTTGTCTCGTGTACAAATACTGCAGCATAACTATTGCACGAATTTTAAGGATAGCGTTAATGAACACGAACAGATGCGCACAGTAGAGCTGATCAAACGCGATATACACAGAACACAATTCCTACTTACTCCCTTTTGTATATTACCTAATTTCCTTATTTTAAATAATATTTAGAATAGTTGTGTGAGAAGTATTTTGATTTGACCAATAGTTTGTAAAACATTTTTGATTGCATCTTTTGAGAGTTATCCTCACTTTACATGAAATGTGCCGATAGAACACTTAACATGAATCGAAGTCCGCTTAAAGATGTAAACTTATTATAATTGGTAGGACATAATATAAAAACAAGAGGCCCAAGAGGGCCTGTGGACGCTCTACTTGCTAACATGGCTCTTATAATATCAATGAAGCGAGTGACTGCTATTTATGTTTTCTTAAAAGTTTCGAGCAAAAAAAAGCTTTTTAACTAAATCAAGGGCCATAACTAAAGAATCTGGTAAAGTTTGCTAACGATCAGATGAAAAATGAAGGCCCTACCGTATTAACGAGGCAAAATATAGCATTTTTAACTAAATCAAGAGCCATAGCTCCTCTGTGACTGGTTTTCGTACTTGTCCGAGCTTTCATTGATATTAACAATCTGTGCAAGTTTGGTAAATATCAAATAATACATGAAGGTCCTAGAGTGTTCACAAGGCTTAATATGGCATTTTTCAGCAAAACAAGGGCCATAACTCCGTTGAAATTATTTCGATCTTGCCCGTTTTTGAACTTGTTCGAGCTTTCATTGATATAAAGACACTGGCAAAGTTGAGTAAAGATTCGATTAATATTGAAGGCCCTAGAGTGTTCACAAGGCAGAAAATAGCATTTTTCAGAAAAAAACAAGGGCCATAACTCCGGTGTTAATGCTCGATTTAGCTGGTTTTCAAACTTGTTCGAGCTTTCATTGAAATTAACAATCTGTGCAAGTTTGGTAAAGATCAAATAATAAATGAAGGTGCTAGAGTGTTCACAAGGCAGAAAATGCCATTTTTCAGAAAAAAACAAGGGCAATAACTCTGATGTTACTGACCTAATTCAGCTGATTTTCGAACTTGTTCAAGCTATAATTAGTATTAACAATCTTTGCAAGTTTGGTAACGATCAAATAATAAATGAAGGCGCTAGAGCGTTCACAAGGCAGAAAATAGAAATTTTCAGAAAAAAACAAGGGCCATAACTCCGGTGAAATTATTCCGATCTAGCTGGTTTTCGAACTTGTCCGAGCTTTTATTGATATTAACAATCTATGCAAGTTTGGTAAAGATCAAATAATAAATGAAGGTGCTAACGTGTTCACAAGGCAGAAAATGCCATTTTTGAGAAAAAGAACAAGGGCCATAACTCTGTTGTTACTGACTCAATTCAGCTGATTTTTGAACTTGTTCAAGCTATAATTGGTATTAACAATCTGTGGAAGTTTGGTAACGATCAAATAATAAATGAAGGTGCTAGAGCGTTCACAAGGCAGAAAATAGCAATTTTCAGAAAAAAACAAGGGCCATAACTCTGGTGTTAGTGATCCGATTTGGCTGGTTTTCAAACTTGTTTGAGCTTTCATTGATATTAACAATCTTCGCAAGTTTGGTAAAGATCAAATAATAAATGAAGGTGCTAGAGCATTCACAAGGCAGAAAATAGCAATTTTCAGAAAAAACAAGGGCCATAACTCAGGTGTTACTGATCCGATTTGGCTTGTTTTCGAACTTGTCCGAGCTTTTATTGATATTAACAATCTATGCAAGTTTGGTAAAGATCAAATAATAAATGAAGGTGCTAGAGTGTTCACAAGGCTTAATATGGCATTTTTCAGCAAAACAAGGGCCATAACTCCGGTGAAATTATTTCGATCTGGCTGGTTTTCAAACTTGTCCGAGCTTTCATTGATATTAAGAACCTGTTAAAGTTTGGTAAAGATCGAATGAAAAATGAAGGCCCTATTGTGGTAACAAGACAAAAGTTAACGACGGACGAAGGACGGCCGGACGGACGACGGACAAATCGCCATCCCATAAGCTCTGCTGGCCTTCGGCCAGTAGAGCTAAAAAACACCTGTTGAGGTTGACTATTCGCATCTGTAACGAATCTTCTTATGGTCCACAAATGGTCTTCTAATGTTGTTATATTGAAGTGTTTATTCAGATCATTCCAATGGGTCATAAGACCCGTGAGGATACAACAAATACATATAAACATAAGACCCGTGAGGATACAACATATACATATAAACATAAGACCCGTGAGGATACAACACATACATATAAACATAAGACCCGTGAGGATACAACAATTACATATAAACATAAGACCCGTGAGGATACAACAATTACATATAAACATAAGACCCGTGAGGATACAACAAATACATATAAACATAAGACCCGTGAGGATACAACAATTACATATAAACTTGACATCGATAGTGAAATATATATACAACATTATACCAACAACTAACATAATTAACAGAAAAATATTCATATGTAGGTAACAATTAATATTTTAGCAGTTAATGTTGTTGTTATTTGCTTTCACCGCAAAATATGCAGAGAAGGTGACTGAACCATCACATTGAATCGCTAATATGTTCATGTACATATTTATATCAATTTATATATAATATTAGATTTAACTAACGAAACTAGTACACACATGTATATACATAGTTTGTAATAAACAAATATACGCTTATAACGTAAACATGCAACTTTAGAATGAATGAATGAATGAATGAATGGTGTTTTATGGCACGTCGACACATAAATAGGTCATATTGTGCGCAAAAACGATGAATCATGAAAGAATGATCAATAAATGCCCGCCAACGGGCTTGTAAACAAGTTAATATATATAGGAAAATATTACATTGATTTATAAAGTCTGATTTCTTTAAGGAAATCTAAAACAAGACAAAAATCTATAGTATCCAATAACTCCTTCAAAGTATTAACTGTGTAGTATATTTGTCGCATAGGATCAAAGTCTACACATTCCAAGAAGATATGTTTGACGGTCAATTGACGGTGCAAAACAGCGTATACATTCTGGCAACTGTTCACCTTGTAATAAATATGAATGAGTTCAGCGTGTATGCCCTATCCTGACCCTGGCTAGGACAACCTCCTCCCGACGAATGGGTCTACTAGAAGGACGCCATTCTCCGAGTAACGGTTTAATGGAATGGAGTTTATTGTTCACCGACAAGTCCCAAGCGGCTTGCCAAGGGTTACGAATATATGTGTTGATACAACTTTTAAAATCAGTATAAGGTAATTTGGTAATAGATATATGTAAACACATAATGCTTCCTTAGCAGCACTATCAGATGTATCATTACCACGTATTCCTACATGGATTGGAAGCCAGCAGAAAATAATAACATTATCAACTATAAGAGAATTGTACTTTTCTAAAAGTTGAAGCACAACTGGATTATCGTGTTTCATATTACCCAGTACTTGAAGAGATGAAAGGGAATCAGAAAATATTACGAAATGGTCATCATCAGATTCCTGAATTGCCTTGAGTTCAGCTGAGAAGATAGAGGCCTTGTCAGGCAGGCGGCTCTTTATGCTATGTTTGTGAACAACAGCTGCTGCAGCTACCTTGTCTCTATCTTTAGAACCATCTGTGTATATATGTTGAAAGTTACTGTATTTAATTTCATTAAATTTGCTTTGAAAGATAGTAGGATCTGTAATGGATTTGTTATTATTGCAAATATCAAATATAATTGTTGGTGTTTCCAAAGTCCACGGTGGAATTTGTGGTACTTTGTACTTGGCAATCAAATTTAGGTCGATTTCAGTGACTCTTAATTTTGGTTTAATACGAAGACCAAATGGCCGAATGGCCTTCGGTTTTTCGATCAAAAAGAGGTTCATAATTAGGATTGAAAACAGTATCGAAAGTTGGATTTGAAGGGTTAGATTGTAATTTAATGGTATACTGAAGGGCTAATTTGTCCCGTCTATGAGACAGTGATGGTTCATTAGCTTCAACATATAGACTTTCGGATGGTGATGTACGAAAGGCTCCTAAAGCGAGTCGTAATCCTTGATTATGTATAGGATCGAGCATCTGCAAGTACGACTTGCGAGTCGATCCATATACTATTGAGCCATTGTCCAGCTTGGATCTGGTAAGAGATCTGTAAAATCGCAAAAGGACTTTTCGATCTGCTCCCCAATTAGTGCTTGCAACAACTTTAAGTAAGTTAAGAGCTTTGCAACTTTAGAATAACATAAAAAAAAACGGCTATTGTAAAAGTATTACTTATATACCATTGCTTTTCTAGTTTCAAAGGCTTTATATATAAAGACGCTAAGGTTTTGCAGTGTCTTTTCGTTCGCATTTGAAAAGTTCTAAAAATTTGATTCTGTTAGGTCTTTTCCAAAAATATTTACTTATATAATGATTTCTTATTTCATTAAACTTGCGACGTTCAATAACAAAGTGATATTCGTCTTCAAGTGTATTGCAGACGACGCATATTCTTTCATGTATTTTTTTACTGACTAGATTTTGCCATCTTCCAGCTTTTATTTCAAGGGTATGAGAGTACTCACGTAACTTTGACATTGCCTGTCTAAACTTTGGTATCAGCAATAGTTTATAAAAAATTGCCCTACTAGAATTCTCTAACCTTGAATGCCAATTTTTAATGAAATTATCATTTATTCTTTGTTTTATACAGTATAAAAAACAATTCCTTATTGCCAACCCCTTGAAATAACCATGCATGATAAAAACCAAGTGATTCTAACAAGTTTTTTTAACAATTTTACCCAATTCTTTTTATTTTGGATATATCTCAGCATCCATTATCATCATATTGTAAACATGGCGTATATACTTATTTTCATTAACGTTCAATATTTTCAGCCAGTACGTAATTATTTTAATATATCTCTGCGTTACAAGACTCGTTCTTCATAATTCGCCATAAATAAAATCGTTTTGTGTTGATCGTTTTACCTGTAAAACTCGTTTGCAAAATTGTGTATGCACTCGTTCTATATTTAATGCTGTTACAAATCCCCAACCTCAGAGCCATAATTTAGAATAGGAACAGTAAGTTTTTCGAACAAATCAAGTTTGTGCTGTACAGTGATATCTGTAAATTTGTGTAGATATCTATTTAGTTTAAATATTGCTTTCTGAGCCTGATCAGCTAATGTACATTGTGTTTCATGGAAAGATCACCCACTAAAAACCATAACCTTTGTTTTGAATACATTTATTTTTAATTTCCAGCGCTTACCAGTAATCAAAAATAATGTCAAATCCTTTCTGTAAACACTGTGCAGTTTCTGAAAAAATCATAATATCATTAGCATATAGCACAATAAAATGTGTGATCATATCTACGTCAATGCCATTATGTATGATATCATCATCAACGTACGCGTCACATACATCTAAATCAGAGATTAACATATTGGCGAGACGTTGAAAAGTTGCTGGTAAATTTTTCATTCCAAATGGCACAACTTATATTGAAACAGTCCATCTGGAGTTACAAATGCTGAAACTTCTTTTACTCTTTCTGTGAGAGTACTTGCCAAAATCATTTTAGGAGATCAAATTTTGTAACGAATTTTGCATTTCCAATTTATCTATACAATCATCAATTCGTGGAATTGGATATGAATCAGTTTTTATGACACTGTTGACTTTTCTATAATCCGTGCACATGCGGTATGTATTGTCTGGTTTTGGTACAATAATACATGGCGAACTCTAGTTATTTTTAATTGGTTCAACGCGATCATTGTCCAGTAAGTATTGCAGTACTGTTGTTAGCCTCTGAATGTGTAGAGGCTATCTCTGTCAATGTATTCTTTTAACGTATTGATATGACGAAGCTAACGTTGTTTTCGTCTTCCAGGAGTACTAATAATATAATTTAAATCACTGACCCCAGTTTTTATCATGATACCTAGCTTGTAAAGGCTTTCCAGGAATAGGTAATAAATCAAGAACTTTATCATCAGGTTTGAAATTTCTTTCCTGTGCCGTCAAATCGTACTATATTTTCATTTTTTGATTGAGATTATTTGAGATTCGACAGAGCTACGTCACACGCGTTTGACAATTTATGTCTAAAGAAGATTAAAAAAAGTGTCTTCTTCAGGGAGAATTTATCTTTAAGTAACTTAAAAAGTGCGGAAACCAAGAGATTCTTAAAGATTCTTTCTTTTCGACGTTAGACAATCTGTTTAAAGGGGTACTGTTGATAATGTGCAAAAAGAATGCAATGGAGGTAGCCATCTTTGGATGATGACGTCATCGCGCCGTTTTCCATATATGGAAAATAGATAATAAAAAATAGTGTTTAAAGCAAATAAATGTATTAAATTATAAATATAAAGTAAGCTATTTACGCTGTATATGCTCGCTTTACGATTTACATGTATTTGCAGTGATATTCTTTGTTTTAAATGATATTTATCAATATGCAATAAATGGTAAAAAGGCGCGATGATGTCATCAATCCAAGATGGCTGCCTCCATTTGAGAATTTTTGCCAATTTTTAAAAGATCATATTTCCTGTATTTTTTATTATATTTGATAATTCTTTCAGACTTTTCCAAGGTTTTCAAAGCCCTTTTAAATGAAGCTAGTTCCAGAATAGTACAACTACCCCTTTAAACACATTGTCTAACGGCGAAAAGTAAAACGTGTACGCCCTCATCCAAGTCTTTATTAGTGTCAAAACAATAGGACCTAATCATATTTGTCAATGTCTGGTGATTTTTTTTAAAGCGACATGGCTCTCAAGATAATAGGCCGAAGACTTAAAGTGTTGTATGGCGGACTCATGCTTTACCTGTTAAAATATACCAGATATGAAATTTGACGCTTGATCAGACGGAATGCCAGCTAAAGTGAAAAACTTGACTAGAGCCTCACAACAGACATTGTCTTAATATTCCTAAGCGGAATAGCTTCAGGACATTTTGTTGGCGCACACATTACTGTCAACATATATTGGTTACCAGATTTGGTCTTAGGCAAGGGCCCAAAACAGTCCGTAAGTATTCTACATAACGATTCGTCAAATGCTGGAATAAGATGGGCTTTTGGAATCTTCTGATTGGGTTTTTCTACCATTTGACATGTATGACAGAATCTACAGTATCGTGAAACATCTTTTTTGATGTTTGGCCAAGAAAAATGACAAAAAAGCTTGTGATACTAGTATGTCTTATTAATGCATAAGTGACCTGACATAGGAGTTTCTTGGGCCAAGCTGAGAATTTCCTGACGATATGAACTAGGAACCACCGTTTGGTAATGGGCATGTGTAGTAGTTTAACAAACTAGGACTTGTGAAGCTTCCTCTTCACTAACAGCCCTGTCAAATCAGCAAGACATCTCAGGAGTTCTATGCTGCTGTTCACTTGGAAGTTGTCATCTTGATAGCCATGGCCTTTGTCATTCAAACACATAGAAGGAAAATTATATGAGAAGTGATTATTATTTTATGTACTAAGTCCGTCTGGAATTCAGATGGGCTAATATCAAGAGATGTGTTAACCTCTGTATTATAAGCTTGACCAATACACGTATCTGCCAAATCAACGTCAGAACAACGATCATTCTCAATGGCTCTTTTTGCCATAGCTCGAGTAACTTCACAAGCCGGATACAAGTCAGGTATTTCCCGTTCAACGAGATCAGGGGATTGATCCAGAGAATGTGTGTATACTTCACGTGGTTAAACAACCATCTTATCTCCAGCTAAGTCATTGCCTAGTAATAAATGGACACCAGCAAATGGTAAAGAAGATATTATTCCCACAAGCACAGGTCCAGTAACCAAATCTGTTGACAAATACATATTATGGAGAGGGACAGTCAAATAACCGCACTCCCATGAGTAAGGACACCAGAATAAGTCTTCTCAGAAAAAAGGCAGAGTATCTGCTAAAACGAGAGATTGTGTCGTGTAATATCTTAATAGAGATATGTTTGGTTGTGTCATATAGAACCTTCATTTACGAATGATTCGTAAGTCTCCATAACGGAATCCGACTGGGATTTGTAACCTCAAAATTTGCATTGTTTCTAATACAAGACAAGAGGTGAGACCAGTAGGTTTTATACCATCTTTTTTTTGTTGCTTCCCTTTCAAAGTGAATCACTAATAAATGTGGTGACCTTTCGTTTTGCAATAATTGCAAGTAATTTGAGATAAGTAATTTGGATCAGTATCGTCATTAAATACTTGATGTTTGGAAGTACTAGTACTTAATGTACTAGACTGAGGTTTAGAAGTACTGAGAGGATTTCTTAAATGAAGAATGCTAATGAAGGCTTGTTTCGTGAACAAAAGAGTTAACGAAAATCATCCGCCAAACGTGTAGCACCTTCCAGTGAGTGTGCCTTTTATTCATCTAAATAGGTTTTAACATATCGTTAATGCACCTTTTGACCTCTCATGAACAGACTCAATAAAACCGAGTCTGCTACTTAAGCTCAATATGTGTGGCTTTAAAGTAGAATATCGCTTAAGCCGATGCTAGGAGGTGTGAGAGGTGTTGAGCTAGGAGGCGTGAGAGGTGTTGAGCTAGGAGGTGTGAGAGGTGTTGAGAGTCTGCTACTTGTATCTCTTGTTTGTGTTAATTGCTTCCAAGGGATCCCTTTTTCAGTCACACTAGCGTTTGTTTAGTGCTTAGTGGCGGCCGTAAGAAGTTTCCTCGACTACGAATCAGTAGTGTAATATGTAAGAAGTTGCCTCGACTACGAATCAGTAGTGTAATATGTAAGAAGTTGCCTCGACTACGAATCAGTAGTGTAATATGTAAGAAGTTGCCTCGACTACGAATCAGTAGTGTAATATTTAAAATGTACAAGTAGTTTTGTACGTTTAGTATTTATTGATTATTTTATTACTTTATTGTTGCCAAACGCAACCTTACGGGTAAAATGTAACAAAAAAGGAAGTGAAAAACCAGCAACGACACTTTCTTTTAAACAGTATATAATCAACACATTTATTCAAATAGTACAATGAAAAATATTCACTTACAGAATACACATAAATTAGATTCGGCATTACTTTAAAATCAGATTTACGAATAAAGTCCACATACTATTGGCAAATGTCCTTTTAACCCAAATTTATTTTAAAATCTTTCCTGGTTTATTTATTCACAATAGTTCAAATAATCCAATTCCACGTTTAGTATATATGTAGTGTAGTTGGTTAGCTGGTTCGGTATCGCCACGTTTAGTATAGATGTAGTATAGTTGGTTAGCTGGTTCGGTATCGCCACGTTTAGTATATATGTAGCATAGTTGTTAGCTGGTTCGGTAGCGTCACATTTAGTATAGATGTAGTATAGTTGGTTAGCTGGTTCGGTATAGTGACGTTTAGTATATATGTAGCATAGTTGTTTGCTGGTTCGGTAGCATCACGTTTAGTATAGATGTAGTATAGTTGGTTAGCTGGTTCGGTATCGTGACGTTTAGTATAGATGTAGTATCGTTGGTTAGCTGGTTCGGTATCGTCACGTTTAGTATAGATCATTTGATCGCCAATTGCATTTATTTTCTGTTAGAACTGACTCCATTTGGTCATTGATCAAAATGATCAGCACAGCTGCTGAATTGCTTATCTTTAGACAATTCTGAATATATATTTTAGGTGTCAATGCACATTTGTTTTGATTGGCTTTTTACAATTAAATGAATGATTTAGATATTGTCACTTCTTATTTAAATATATGAATTATCTAGCCATCTCTTACTCTTAACGAATAAATTCTTTATGATTCTTTAAAAGTAAAAGCAGCTTATGGAATGGGTTCCGCCGATACACGTGTTCGCCAGGTTAACGTCTCCGCTCGGTGGACAATTTTCAGAGAAGATCGTAGATGTTTTGTTGTGGTTCGTGTGTGAGGGGTGGTGGTTCGTGTGTGAGGGGTGGTGGAGGAGTGTGTGAGGGGTGGTGGAGGAGTGTGTGAGGGGTGGTGGTTCGTGTGTGAGGGGTGGTGGAGGAGCACCATCCCCGATCACAAAGTATTTTAATTTATTAAAGTCTCCAATGGAGTTCTCTGCAATGGGGCGAGGGGTGGGTGGGGTGTAAAGTCATTAGTAAGGTTTAAATCCAGAATCTGAGTTAAGCGTTAGGGTGAACTATTGAGCGGCGGGCTGTGGCAGTCCTTGAGCTGTCTCTAGACCAGCCTTCCACCCCACTATACCCACTACCCCTCACCACCTGGGCAAATTTTAGAGGGTATACTTTTCTGAAATTTCATACAAAAAGCTTCAAAATGAGACGTATCTGCCATCTGAGCGTTGGGGCGTTTGTGTGTAACGCACGTGACAATTACGTTACCATAACAATTCCAAAACACCTTCAGTACATTTGAATATGAGTAAAATACTACCTATATTTATGTTAGTTATGAATTGTTTAACTTAGACAGGCTTTTCAACATAATGCAAATATGAAAATATACTGTAGTTTACGTTACACCCTGTTTGTTACCAAAACATCATAAATACAGTTAATAATAACTATACCGTAAGTTACCAAAAGAGGCCATCCCCACTCTGGGGGAATTTTGAAGGATATATTTTCCTGAACGGGTATGCATTTTCAACAAATGAAGTATGTTTGCCAAATGAGAGTGGAGACATAAAGGCGTGACATCCATTGAAATACGTTACCATTATCATGTTTTGAAAATGTAATATTCAAAAATTGTTTATATGCAACAAAATGGTATGTATATTTTATATTATTTATCAAACATGTTAAAAACCAAAATCTAACGTAGAAAATAAATTTCCAAAAGACAATGTAGTTTACGTTACGTGACATTAACACGAAATGTACGTTACCATTTAAAGTTATTTGTCATACGTATTAAATGTTTCCAGAAATAAAGGCTCTAGTTCTTTACTGAAACAGTGACTGTTCTAATAATAAAATGTTATTCATTAAATGAATATGTATATAAAAGAATAAATAAATACATACAATGTGTGTGTATATATAGATGATACGATATGTAAAATAAACACGAAAATTACGTTACATGTAATATTGGACGTTTCCAGAAATAAAGGTGCTAGTATTGTACTAACTATGATTTTTTTTAAAAAAAAAAGGTAATATAATTCATTAGTATAAGTAAAATAAATAAATATAATCTCTAAAAATAAAAAATAAATATAATAAATAAATATTTTAAAATGGCTCATAAATCAGAGAAAATAGTAATTGCACAATAAACTACTGGGATATTATCCGTTATTGACAATGTTTTTTTTACTAGTTATGGCATCTTCCCTTTGTTACAATGTATCCTGCTTTTGAGACAATCCCCAAAGAATAATAATATTTTGTCCCCATCCAATGTAAGTTAGTCTTGCCTTATTCTGATTACTAGTATTTGGACAACACAATACTAATAATAGTAACTCTTATCAAAGAAAGACACAACGGAAAATGACCTTGACATGCATTTATCTTCACTCTAACGCCTGTGTCCAATGTTCTTTGAGTATGACCATTGGAACAGACACATTCCAGTATACACAACCCATCCCCGGGTCAAATGAACTTCTCCAAAACAGGAGATGGGTCAAATGAACTTCTCCAAAACAGGAGATTCAGTGTCTCTATTCCACAAGTCAAATAACTATTCATAAACTATCAATCAACATGCACATTTTCAGGGTAACATCATTGGAATCAGTAGAAAGTATGCAGCATACAGTAATACCACTGGTACATTACACGTCAATGTAGAGCAAAGCTGCTAGAGGCCACTATGCAGATGGCAAAAATAGCATCAGAAGTTATTTCTTCGCGCAAAGAACTGCATCCATCCCAAACAAAGAACAATGAGAAAGACTTGAGAAGAGCCACAGAATCTATCATTTGTTTGACAAACCCAATTCCGAGTTGATATCAATGACTATGAGCTATATCTCCGATCGTCCGTATTTCAGCATAGAGAGATGTAGATGATGATCTATTACAGCATCAGACTGAGAAGTCCATGACATATTTGTCAACAATGACTTGTTAATTGACACGCCGACCCGATCTATAACACACTATATATTTGGTTAATTGGTTCCCTTATTGATCAGGTATAAGATATATCTTAAGTTGAAGCTATCATATCCTCTAGGCTGAGTACCATGGTCCCTTGCAACAGCTGATGGCAATTCAGTTAGAACTGACAAAGCCAAATTGCTCCACTGCTTAGAAGTATCAGTTGAGCCAGCTACAAAGCGACCTACTGAATAGACAGTATATGTGTGTGACGGTAACGCAACACCTCACAATCAGCCCTCATTTCCTGGTACGTTTGACGATTTGTACGTTTCGCGAAAATTCATATGTCACAACTAGAGCTTTTTCCCGCCGTATCAATGTTCTATAATCATGCATTTGAACATGCACACTTTCAAGTGCTTTTGTGGCACCATACTGACCAACATTAACCAGACGCAGAAACAATTGAAAGAAGATAAAGTTATTGAATTTGACAGGACTATTGGTGATATTGCGTCACAATAGCTGGTTGACATCATGTTCAACGAGCCTAACACTGAAGAAGGAAACAATAATGGATGGGAAGATATGGCAGCCAACAAACTGATTGATATTGAGTTTGAAGAAAGTGATGACAATGTTTAGAGGAATTAAGAGCTCAAATGTATATTTCCATGAAAAAGCATTCTATCTTATAGAGCTATACATTTATATTTGTTAGAAACGTAAGTAAAGTTGAGTACATTTTGTGAATATGTTGAAATTGCTTAATTTGTTACATTTGATTAATATATGAATACATTAGCAGTTACAATTGTTCGTATAATTTGCCATTTTCCTTTGAATTTGGTTACGTAAAAAATGAGGAAGAGTCGTGTAAATTATATACAAACTTCATTTCATTCAATGTTTGCCTAAGTATAACAGTATATAAAGGAAATAAAGATATATATCCATGTTTTTATTTGATACTTAGATGTGGTATTTAAATAATTTGATGCAAACGTAACTAGTAATGTACGTAACGTTTAATACATGAGGTAAGACATATTAGCTTGACATACTTTCAAGTCTGTTCAAACACTGATGTTACCATCGATGATGTTTAGAGGAATGTTATATTAAAATCTATTTTCTTAATTTCTAAAACCAAACACCTTTATTCAACAGGGTAACGTAAATTACGGTAACATAGGCTTAATAATGCAGGTATCAAAGGTATAAACATTAAGTGAACGAAATTTTGTAGTTTAAAAAGTATAAATAATGTTCAAAATGAGTTGTTACAATCAATTATGTATAAAGGAATGTTGCAATAAAACTTTAATAGTGTATTGGATGATTTGTTCTAATTTCTTTTAACATGCGGGAAATAGAAAATGATTTAAAAACACACAATGTAACGGACATTACAAGAACCAAACATTATTAACATCATGGGAACGTATGTCTGTGATATCTGTATGGTTTGGAATAATTTTCGGATGTAACATCATTAATGTTCTTAATGTCTTACGTTAATAAACTTAATTAAACAAGGTAATGTAAATTACGGTAACTGCAGATATCCAAGATATAAAATGTAAGTGAAACGAACTTTTGTATTATAATAGGCATGAATAATGAAGACAATTTAATATACAAACCCTTTTTTCCATACATGTTTAGTCTTGAAAATGCAGTAAAAATAATTATTATTTTATAGGTAACGTATTATAAACACGATAAAGCCCCAGTCGCCATATGGCACACATATTCCAAAATGCTCTACACATAATGGGCTTTCAGAAAAATAGGGTGTACAAGATTCTCCAAGGGGTGCGGGTGTGGTGGTGGGATTCTTCTACTAGCTTACAGCTTATGGGGCGGGGCTTGGAATGCTACCTGGAAATCCTTTGTTTCCTACATGACATAATGTAAACTCTAGTGCATTTTCAGAATATTTTAATTGTTAAATCCCATAATGAACAACGGTGGACGCGGTGCATGTCCCCTAAATACGGCGAGCAGAGGTTAGCACTATTTTACCTAACCTTTTTAGAGACAAAACTTAGAGCACCGGCCGCCCTTGTTATCATCAACATTTTATTTCCGGAGCTATATTAATTTTACCCCGGACTCAGAAAGCTGCTATGGGTGTTGGACTGTGTATCAACGTCATTTTACTGTTCATAAAACAACTGTATTTTAGTAAGACTACCGGGACGCAGTCACAATTGGTATACAGGCATTTTATGCGTCTGTCCATTATCATACTTTTTTTCTACTACTTGAATTACGTATCAATTATAGCGATTATGGTCTGCGCATGCGCGTAGAACTGGTTCTAACTGGGTTTTTTACTACAAGAATTTCATGGATACAGTCTATAAATCTGTTCTCGGCTGGTTCGGTATCGTCACTGATTATTGATTGATGTTAAACTTTATTAAAGGGACAAACGGCAATCTTGATTTTTTTCAATCTCACGGCGCCCCGTTAGTTTTTCTACATAACTTGCAATTGTTCAATAATTAATATTAATTATAAGAACAATATAAAGGAAATTGTGTTTAAATATTACTAACTGTTTGTGTGTACAGCTATATATGTATCTCTTTTTGGTGCTCTCTGATTTTAAAATAAGCAACACCTCTTTAATCATCAAACAGAGTTGATGAAACTTTAACTGAAGCATCTTCTAAAGAGTTTGAATAGGTTTGCTCCACCGTTACTTATTGTCATGAACTACTGATCAGATTTCAATAAGAAATCATCTAACATTAAACCCTTTCTTCTAATGGAAATTTACATTGCTAAGAACTGAGATTACCTTCACAGACGAGCAATCAAACTGCTATTATATTATCATTAAGTTGTCGTTTTGTTTGTAACTATGATAATTTACCAATTCTTCATATTCTAACCATGATATCCTCCCAATTCCTCACATACTAATCATGAAACAACATTCTATTTAGTGATCCATTACACATACTATTTCATACTGATACCTTTCCACATTTAGTATTGAGACCCCTGTCCACATTGAGTATCTATAACACATTGCATACACATAGACACGGATGATATTTAGGCTATTGGCATTGGCATATGTTTATTGGTATATGAATCTTAGTTTCAGTTGTATCCAATAGTTTAAATGTTTGCTTGCTTTGTAAACAATGGCCCATGTATTACGTTTTTTCCAAAACAAATACGTATGTCTTTCTAAGGTAAGAGCACATTGAAACAATCATTTCTACATAAATAGCTATGCATTCATGTTTTATTATTTATAAAATTATTCTTGTTTAGGTGTACGCTTATATGTACGCTTACATGTACTCTACCGCGGAGAGCACATCCCCTTTAATCAGAGGGTAGCATCGGAAACAAAGTTTCAAGGCGGAATCCGTTTGATATATAATGCCGTTACTCTTCAGTTTGTTGGAAAATGATGGCAGCATTTAAGATTCTTGTGACGCATGAGTATATTGGCCAATAAATATTAGCGTCACTTATCCAGCAATTATCGTATTAGCTTAAAGACACATTTCCCAGCTGATTTTAGTCGTTGAAAAGTCATGGATAGCATGCTTTTTAACTGCTTACTTCTCGCTGACTGATTACCACATATACATTATATTGAGGCCCCATCACAGTTTTTTTGTTTTCATTTACTATTACCTTAGTTTTTGATATAAGATATATTGTAACTAAAAAAACCACTAGATTGTTTATTATGTTTATTATGGGGGAGCATATAGTGGCCGCTTTTTCCGTCCGTCCGTATGTGCGTCCGCGCGCTTTTTGTCCGGAGCATAACTCAAAAAGTATGCTTGATTAAAGTTCCTGTGAATGATAAGGATATTGAGACGGAGTGCAGTTCATAGGAACCATAACTCCAGTTTCACTACTTTTTTTAGTTCTACTGATCAGAGATCAGCAGAGCTTATGCCGTGGTGCGGCGTCCGTCGTCCGTCTGTCCGTCTGTCTGTCCGTAAACTTTTATTTGTAGCGACAACTCCTCTGAAACTACTGGATGGATATTCATGAAACTTTACAGAAATGTTGCCCATAAAGTCTAGTTGATCCTAGCAAAAAATCATGTTGATGTGAAATCCAAGATGGCCGCCAAAGCTAAAAATAGAGTTTTAAAATTCAAGTTTGTAGCGACTACTTCTTGAAAACTATAAGTGATATTGATATGGGACTTTTTCTAAAATGATCAGCATGACATGATGTTGATCCTTGTCAAAAATCGTTTTGATTCAACATTAAACATGGCTGCCAGCGGCCATCTTTGTTTACATAGAGTTATATAGTAAAAACTTGTAGCGACTACTCCTCTGAAACTACTTGACGGATGTTCATGAAACTTTACATGAATGTTGCTCTTGATGTGTAATTGATCCTAGCAAATTTTCAGATCTACCAGAAATTCAAGATGGCCGTCACAGCTAAAAATAGATTTTTAAAAAATAAGTTTCTAGCGACTACTTCTTGAAAACTATAAGTGATATTGATATGGGACTTTTTCTAAAATGATCAGCATGACATGATGGTGATCCTTGTGGAAAATTATTTTGATTCGACGTTAAACATGGCTGCCAGTGGCCATCTTTGGTTACTTAGAGTTATATAGTAAAAACTTGTAGCGACTACTCCTCTGAAACTACTTGACGGATGTTCATGAAACTTCACAGGAATGTTGCTCTTGATGTCTAGTTGATCCTAGAAAAATTTCAGATCGGCCGGAAATTCAAGATGGCCGCCACAGCTAAAAATAGATTTAAAATAAATAAGTTTGTAGCGACTACTTATTCAAAACTATAAGAGATATTGATATAGGACTTTTTCTAAAATGATCAGTATGACATGATGTTGGTCCTTGTCGAAAATCGTTTTGATTTGACGTTAAACATGGCTACCAGTGGCCATCTTTGTTTACATAGAGTTATATAATGAAAACTTGTAGCGACTACTCCTCTGAAACTACTTGACGGATTTTCATGAAACTTCACAGGAATGTTGCTCTTAATGTCTAATTGATCCTAGCAAAATTTCAGGTCGGCCGGAAATTCAAGATGGCCGCCACGGTTAAAAATAGATTTTCAAAAAACAAGTCTGTAGCGACTACTTCCTGAAATCAAAATCAATCGGTAGAGCTTCAAGGTCATTGACCTCTTGTTAATTATCTCCCCTTTCTGAAAAATCTTATCCGGAGCATAATAGAGTTCCGTACGGATTCATTTTGAATAAGGAAAGGTTATGAATGAATGAATATAAATACACTAAAAGGAAGCAGAACAGGAAATGTTCAAATCTGACCACAGAGTCACGATTTGAACAAACTTGGTAGATGACCATAACCTTAAGGTAAATGCAAAATAGTAAACCTCTGGCTATTGTAGTTTCAGAGATGAATATTGTTGAAGTGTTTCCCTATATAAGTCTATGTTTAATATGTGACCACTGGGGCGGGTCCAAATTTGACCTCAGGGTCACCATTAGAACAAACTAGTTAGAGGACCATAAGACGATGTTACATGCAAAATATCACAGCTCTATATCTTGTATTTTTGCAGACGATTTTTTAATATTTGTTAAATGAAACGGATAAGCCCCATTGCGGGGTGCATTTATGACCTCAGGTGCACCATTCGAACAAACATATAATGATGCTTCACATAAACTTGGGGTTGTCCGTGGTCGAGTGGTCTCATACTTGAAATCACATGTCCCTCACCGCTGTGGGTTCGATTCCCCATGGGGCCAGGACTGTTAAGTATGAGTATCAAGCTATCCAGCTTGCTTGCGGAACGTCGGTGGTTCTACTCAGGTGCGCGCCCATGCACGAAAAAATGCCCGGGTTTGCACCTGGGGTCTTCCTCCACCAATAAAAAGCTGGAATGTCGCCAAATGACCTTAGCTGTTGGTGCAACTATAAAATCAAGTTTAATGAATTCATATAAGATTTGATTGAATTCCGACAAACGGTTTCTGAGAAAAAGTCGTCAGAAGCAAAAGATAACGACGACGACGGACAACGGAAAGACAACGGACGGACGACGGACGAAGAGTGATTCCAAAACATCACATTGAGCCTTCGGCTCAGGTGATCAAAAACACTGACAGATGACAACGATTTTTGAATTTTGAAGTCCCGATGAGTTTCTTGCATTTGAGATTTACTAAAACATGGCAGAGAAGTAATTGATAATAGAGTATATTGTGCTAAAAATACAAAAACTATTAATTGTTAACACGGGTCTTTTAAAAAAATCCATCTATACATAGTTGTTTTAACATATAAACAAGTGCACATAAAATGCAAAACGGTTATAATTGTTACTACATTATTACCGTATACACTCTTTATGGGACGGGCCTCATCCTTTGACAAAAAACTAATAATCTCAATTTTCTTGTGCAAATGTATTTCTAACAGCGATTTACAGTTACCTATAGAAATTCTCTCCCCCCCAAATACAATAGGCTCGAAATGTGTCTTTAAAGACATCCCACCAGCCTAATCCATCCTATAGAAATAGTGGGGGCATAATTATGATTGTTTTTTTCATGCATTGTGAGAAGTACGAGAATTTCATGCAAAATTGGAGATTGGTATGTACCGTTATATTATGAGGCCCCGACAAACAATTTTAAATCCGATTTAATTATTTCTAAATTGTATGTGTAACAGTACCAATATGATTTAATTTCAATATTTTAAGTATTGAATTTGCAGATTTTACCTTTTTAATCTGCCAGTATTTTAATGTTTCTATTCCAAACAATAAAATGAACATTTAGCAATTGTAAGAAACATTGCACATTGTAGTCTTATATAAAATATGTCAGGGCCTCAATAAATATTTTTCACAGTAGAGGATTAACAAATTTGTGATCGTCTCTAGCTGTAAAATGTCCGTGATCTTTTGATTCTGGTGTGATGTCTTTAATAAGATAATCGCTGAATAAGTGAAGCTTAAAAGTTGGAAATATAAGCCATATGTGCATGTGCAGTACATGTATACATAGACGTCGCGCACAATGTTGGCTACATCGTTAGTTCTATAACATAAAACGTCACACAATATTTAAATCTTTCATGGAGACCTTTAATTTATATCAATTTTGATTTTTTACATTTTTCTTTTTTTTTTACTTATTCAAGACAATAGTGTGACTCGGGATAAAGTCAAAATAAAAATAAAAAATTAAAATTTTTAAAAAACTTTGAAAATTGATGGTTAAAATCCCGACGTTAAATATTATTGAACTAGGTACATCGTATAAAACGCAAGCTTCGCATAGAGGTTTATGTCATAATTCAGGCATACGTAAATCAATACGGACGTTTTATATATCAAAATTTTCACAGTAAAATATGCTATCATATTCTGGTAAAAAATATTGTAAACGTTCGTCTCAAAATGTTCGTATTTATTAGTAATTGTTCAAAAACGTCGTGTAACACTGTAACACCGAAGCCAGATCGTGTTGCTTAAAATAACATAACTAAGCCAATTGACGTCTATTCTTGGCGGGAATAGTGTTCAACGTTTCCGACGTCATTCACGAACAACGTCATATTCGCAAAACAAACGCACAACACTAACTTTGAACAGCAGCGGATGATTCGCAACACGTAAAAACTGTAACACTCTAGACTGTGTTACGGTCCTTTGCGCCTCTCTGTTTAGAAGATAATAAAATAACAAAATTATTTAGAAAATCACATCCTAACCTAGCATTTAATATCTTCAAACAATTATAGCAATGTTCATATGTTTAATAAAGTGGTGCTAAACATTTTTTGTTCAGTATATATAAAAAACCTTGTCAATTGAGCGTTTAAAATGCGATAACTTTACGGCATAATTTAACAAGAGCGGCTGTATATATACTGCCTTTAATTTATTGAAAAATGCTTTATTGTGTCTTGTGAACACTCTAGCTCCTTAATTATTCATCTTATCTTGAACAGTCTTTGGCAGGATTCTTACCTTATTAAAAGTTATGACAAGTTCGAAAACTAGATATATCAAATCATAACCAGAGTCATGGCTATTGAATTATTTAAATATACTACAGTTTGCTTCATTATTGCTCTCTAGCACCGTAAATTTTAAAGGACACATGGCAATCTTGTTTTTGTTTCCTTCTAACTCGAACCCTCAGGTCCTTTTGTACTAAGGTTGCCTGATTAATGACTGATACGGGCTCGTACCTGGCCGTTCATCTTGCAGGCTATGTTACAAGCGAGTTAGCATGCTGCAGAGGTTGAATGACAGTCAAAGGGTACCTAAAGGAATCGATAATTCTGACATACACTTTCTAGCTCCGCCCTCTAGTTCATGGGTCAAGTTCCCACAAACATTGGCCATGTGCTGTATTTTATTTTAGAGTTGTTTGTAGGTCTATGGCAGTTATAATAACAGACGGTAGTAATCAACAGATGCAACTTCCTGTGATACGTACCATACATTCCTCAAAAATAAACCATTTGAGAAAAATTAAAATATAGTTGTGAGAGTTTTTAAATTCAGTTAACAGGGTAACATATTAAGGTACATTTTTTAACACATATACTGAAACGCAAAAGAAACGCAACTCAGGAATTTCCGCTAAATAGTGTATGTCCAATATGCTGATGTTAATCGAATGTTACATGGCTACGTAAGACCTTTCCTTTCAGAAAAAACTAAAACAACACATAATACAGCAAATAGTATTCCTTTTAAAGTTTCATTATTGACAGAGTACGCGTTTGGCTCAAGCATAAGAGCAAACTTTTGCAAACTCTTTACGTTAAATACAGTACTGAACTGACTCAGTTTTTCAAAGAGGAACTTCAACATTTATGAATTTCTTGTTACAACGTGTACTGTGATTAAAACGTCTACAACATCACAGTTGTGTCCTTTCTCTAATTAACTGCAATATTTTTTTTACAAAACATATTGGGATTTCTTTGGAATATTATGTCGATTTAAGTGTGCAGTATATATATATAGCGGAAATTCCCGAGTTGCGTTTCTTTTGCGCTTAAGTATATATATATTTGGAAAACTGGAATATAATTAGTGTGTATATTTGAATTGCGACCCGTCACCTTAGCCTATAGATTTTCTGATTAGAGAATCCATAGTTACCAGTTGGTACCACGAGGAGGTGTGACTAGGACTTGTTGTTATATAAAGCATAATTACGTTTTATATTACAACCATTTACCAACCTTCCGGCTTCTTGAGGACAGCGCGGATAACATGACAGCGCGCTGTCATGCTGTGGGAGGAAACCGGAGTACCCGGAGAAAACCCACGTGTCCGACGAGCGGGCGACTCTCAATAACAACACCGAGACAGGGCAACTAACCCGGGTTGCATTGATGGAAAGAGTGCGCGCTACCCGGACACCCTTAGCAAGAGCTCTAGATACTAACCATGATTTCAGAAGATGTAGATCGGCACAATTTTTAACACTGTATATTTATGTTTCGATACGCACTGAAATGTTTTTGTTTTTCTTATAGAACAAAATCTTTTGCGTCTAGTTCATTTATTTGCGTAAGCATAAATTATGCAGATACGCAGCTTATCTAGAGCTCTGCTTAGCTGGATGTAAAATCTGGAAGACGGGTTGGAGATGTATTACAGCGAAGATGGATGTATAATCTGGAAGATGAGTTGGATCCAGATTTATAACAGCGAAGATGGGTGTATAATCTGGAAGACAGGCTGGTGATGTAATACAGCAAAGACGGATGTAGAATCTGGAAGACAGGCTGGTTGGTTGGCTGAATGGTGTATTACGTCATTTTCAGCACATTTTAGGCTATATATGACAGTCGTTTTTTTAGCGGTGGATGCAGACAACCTACATTTTCCTGGGTAGAACCAGTATTACTGTATACCTCATTTTCCTGGGTAGTACCATTATTACTGTATACCTCCCTCCATTGTAAGAATTGACACATTCTCACAGAAGACGGACTGGATATGTATTACAGTGAAGATGGATGTAGAATCTGGAAGACGGGAGAATATGTATTTCAATGGACAGATGTAGAATCTGGTTGGTTGAATGGAGTTTTACTTAATGTTCAGCACATATTAGGCTATATATGATAGTCGATTTTTCAGTGGTGGAAGCAGACCACCCACATTTTCCTTGGTATAACCGGTAATGTATAAGTTCCGCCATCCGTAAGAATTGACACTTTCTCACTTACAAATGGAGCTCCCAGAGATGACAAATCCGGAAGACCGGCTGGAGATGTAGATTCCGGAAGACGGACGAATAGGTATTTCAATTGACAGATGTAGAATCTGGAAGAGATGCTGTTGAAAACGTACGTAGAATCTGAAAGTATTACAATGAAGACAAGTTTAGAATCTGGAAAGGTTAGGCTGGTGAAGACGTAGGTAAAATCTGTAATACATGCAAATATGTTTTACAATGGACGGATGTAGAATCTGAAAGACAGGCTGACAATGGACAGATATCTGCTGTGACTTCTGACTCCATCCAACGTCTTTGACTTTATGTAAAAAAGAAAACAAGTGGTTAATAAAAAATGAATCAATCGTGTCCTGACCATTTTTGTAGTAGTGGGATGACAGGCTCCATCCAACGTCCGACTTCTGACATCACGCAATGTCTGTGGCTTCTGACTCCATCCAACGACTGTAACGCGACGTGGCAAAAATGTGTTACGGGGTAGAACCAGTATTACTGTATACCTCCCTCCATTGTAAGAATTGACACATTCTCACAGAAGACGGACTGGATATGTATTACAGTGAAGATGGATGTAGTAGAATCTGGAAGACGGGAGAATATGTATTTCAATGGACATATGTCGAATCCGTTTGGTTGAATGGAGTTTTACTTAATGTTCAGCACATATTAGGCTATATATGATAGTCGATTTTTCAGTGGTGGAAGCAGACCACCCACATTTTCCTTGGTATAACCGGTAATGTATACGTTCCGCCATCCGTAAGAATTGACACTTTCTCACTTACAAATGGAGCTCCCAGAGATGACAAATCCGGAAGACGGGCTGGAGATGTAGATTCTGGAAGACGGACGAATAGGTATTTCAATTGACAGATGTAGAATCTGGAAGACATGCTGTTGAAAACGTACGTAGAATCTGAAAGACATGGAAATACGTATTACAATGAAGACAGGTTTAGAATCTGAAAAGGTCAGTAAAATCTGTAATAAATGCAAATATGTTTTACAATGGACGGATTTAGAATCTGAAAGACAGGCTGGCAATGGACAGATGTCTGCTGTGACTTCTGACTCCATCCAACGTCTTTGACTTTATGTAAAAAAGAAAACAAGTGGTTAATAAAAAATGAATCAATCGTGTCCTGACCATTTTTGCAGTAGTGGGATGACAGGCTCCATCCAACGTCCGACTTCTGACATCACGCAATGTTTGTGGCTTCTGACACCATCCAACGACTGTAACGCGACGTGGCAAAAATGTGTTACGAGGCACGACGAAACAAAAATGTGTTACGGGATGCGACGCGATGTTACGGACAACGTGATTCCTTTATAGCCCCACTAGACCCTTACTTCCCTTTAAGAAAAGTGGGGTATAATAAAAATGGGTTACGCAAAGCGACTTACAAAAACGGGTCCCGGGAAACGACGCAACGGAAAAAAAGTGTTACAGGATGTGACGCAACGGGATGTAACGCAACGGGATGTAACGCAACGGGATCTTACGCAACGTGACAAACAAATGTGTTACGAGACGCGTGGCGATGGAACACACATTTGTTATGGGACACGAGGCTATGTTACAGACAAGGTGATTACAATATATACCCCACTTCACTTTGTGAAAGTGGAGCATGATAAATTAATCTTGTCCTTACCGGTTTGCAGTGTTGAGATGACAGGCTCCAACCAACGTCTGTGACTTCTGACTCCATCCCACGTCTTTGGCTTCATGTAAAAAAGAAAACAAATGGTTACTAAAAAATGAATCAATCTTGTCCTTACCATTTTTGCAGTAGTGGGATGACAGGCTCCACCCAACGTCCGACTTCTGACAGCATGCAATGTCTGTGACTTCTGACTCCATCCAATGACTGTAACGCGACGTGGAAAAAATGTGTTACGGGGCGCAACGAAACAAATCGGGTCACGGGAAACGACGCAACGGAAAAAAGTGTTACGGGATGTGACGCAACGGGATGTAACGCAACGGGATCTGACGCAACGGGGCAAACAAATGTGTTACGAGACGCGTGGCGATGGAACAAACATTTGTTATGGGACACGAGGCTATGTTACAGACAAGGTGATTACAATATATACCCCACTTCACTTTGTGAAATTGGAGCATGATGAATTAATCTTGTCCTTACCGGTTTGCAGTGTTGAGATGACAGGCTCCAACCAACGTCTGTGACTTCTGACTACATCCCACGTCTTTGGCTTCATGTAAAAAAGAAAACAAATGGTTACTAAAAAATGAATCAATCTTGTCCATACCATTTTTGCAGTAGTGGGATGACAGGCTCCATCCAACGTCCGACTTCTGACAGCATGCAATGTCTGTGACTTCTGACTCCATCCAACGACTGTAGCGCGACGTGGCAAAAATGTGTTACGGGGCGCAACGAAACAAAACGGGTCCCGGGAAACGACGCAACGGAAAAAAAGTGTTACGGGATGTGACGCAACGGGATGTTACGCAACGGGATCTGACGCAACGGGGCAAACAAATGTGTTACGAGACGCGTGGCGATGGAACAAACATTTGTTATGGGACACGAGGCTATGTTACAGACAAGGTGATTACAATATATACCCCACTTCACTTTGTGAAAGTGGAGCATAATAAATTAATCTCGTCCTTACCATTTTTGCAGTGTTGAGATGACAGGCTCCAACCAACGTCTGTGACTTCTGACTCCATCCCACGTCTTTGACTTCATGTAAAAAAGAAAACAAATGGTTAATAAAAAATGAATCAATCTCGTCCTTACCATTTTTGCAGTAGTGGGATGACAGGCTCCATCCAACGTCCGACTTCTGACAGCATGCAATGTCTGTGACTTCTGACTCCATCCAACGACTGTAGTGCGACGTGGCAAAAATGTGTTACGGGGCGCAACGAAACAAAACGGGTCCCGGGAAACGACGCAACGGAAAAAAAGTGTTACGGGATGTGACGCAACGGGATGTAACGCAACGGGATCTGACGCAACGGGGCAAACAAATGTGTTACGAGACGCGTGGCGATGGAACAAACATTTGTTATGGGACACGAGGCTATGTTACAGACAAGGTGATTACAATATATACCCCACTTCACTTTGTGAAAGTGGAGCATGATAAATTAATCTTGTCCTTACCGGTTTGCAGTGTTGAGATGACAGGCTCCAACCAACGTCTGTGACTTCTGACTCCATCCCACGTCTTTGGCTTCATGTAAAAAAGAAAACAAATGGTTACTAAAAAATGAATCAATCTTGTCCTTACCATTTTTGCAGTAGTGGGATGACAGGCTCCACCCAACGTCCGACTTCTGACAGCATGCAATGTCTGTGACTTCTGACTCCATCCAATGACTGTAACGCGACGTGGAAAAAATGTGTTACGGGGCGCAACGAAACAAATCGGGTCACGGGAAACGACGCAACGGAAAAAAGTGTTACGGGATGTGACGCAACGGGATGTAACGCAACGGGATCTGACGCAACGGGGCAAACAAATGTGTTACGAGACGCGTGGCGATGGAACAAACATTTGTTATGGGACACGAGGCTATGTTACAGACAAGGTGATTACAATATATAACCCACTTCACTTTGTGAAAGTGGAGCATAATAAATTAATCTTGTCCTTACCATTTTTGCAGTGTTGACATGACAGGCTCCAACCAACGTCTGTGACTTCTGACTCCATCCCACGTCTTTGACTTCATGTAAAAAAGAAAACAAATGGTTAATAAAAAATGAATCAATCTTGTCCTTACCATTTTTGCAGTTGTGGGATGACAGGCTCCACCCAACGTCCGACTTCTGACAGCATGCAATGTCTGTGACTTCTGACTCCATCCAACGACTGTAGCGCGACGTGGCAAAAATGTGTTACGGGGCGCAACGAAACAAAACGGGTCCCGGGAAACGACGCAACGGAAAAAAAGTGTTACGGGATGTGACGCAACGGGATGTAACGCAACGGGATCTGACGCAACGGGGCAAACAAATGTGTTACGAGACGCGTGGCGATGGAACAAACATTTGTTATGGGACACGAGGCTATGTTACAGACAAGGTGATTACAATATATACCCCACTTCACTTTGTGAAAGTGGAGCATGATGAATTAATCTTGTCCTTACCGGTTTGCAGTGTTGAGATCCAACGTCTGTGACTTCTGACTACATCCCACGTCTTTGGCTTCATGTAAAAAAGAAAACAAATGGTTACTAAAAAATGAATCAATCTTGTCCATACCATTTTTGCAGTAGTGGGATGACAGGCTCCATCCAACGTCCGACTTCTGACAGCATGCAATGTCTGTGACTTCTGACTCCATCCAACGACTGTAGCGCGACGTGGCAAAAATGTGTTACGGGGCGCAACGAAACAAAACGGGTCCCAGGAAACGACGCAACGGAAAAAAAGTGTTACGGGATGTGACGCAACGGGATGTAACGCAACGGGATCTGACGCAACGGGGCAAACAAATGTGTTACGAGACGCGTGGCGATGGAACAAACATTTGTTATGGGACACGAGGCTATGTTACAGACAAGGTGATTACAATATATACCCCACTTCACTTTGTGAAAGTGGAGCATAATAAATTAATCTCGTCCTTACCATTTTTGCAGTGTTGAGATGACAGGCTCCAACCAACGTCTGTGACTTCTGACTCCATCCCACGTCTTTGACTTCATGTAAAAAAGAAAACAAATGGTTAATAAAAAATGAATCAATCTCGTCCTTACCATTTTTGCAGTAGTGGGATGACAGGCTCCATCCAACGTCCGACTTCTGACAGCATGCAATGTCTGTGACTTCTGACTCCATCCAACGACTGTAGTGCGACGTGGCAAAAATGTGTTACGGGGCGCAACGAAACAAAACGGGTCCCGGGAAACGACGCAACGGAAAAAAAGTGTTACGGGATGTGACGCAACGGGATGTAACGCAACGGGATCTGACGCAACGGGGCAAACAAATGTGTTACGAGACGCGTGGCGATGGAACAAACATTTGTTATGGGACACGAGGCTATGTTACAGACAAGGTGATTACAATATATACCCCACTTCACTTTGTGAAAGTGGAGCATGATAAATTAATCTTGTCCTTACCGGTTTGCAGTGTTGAGATGACAGGCTCCAACCAACGTCTGTGACTTCTGACTCCATCCCACGTCTTTGGCTTCATGTAAAAAAGAAAACAAATGGTTACTAAAAAATGAATCAATCTTGTCCATACCATTTTTGCAGTAGTGGGATGACAGGCTCCACCCAACGTCCGACTTCTGACAGCATGCAATGTCTGTGACTTCTGACTCCATCCAACGACTGTAGCGCGACGTGGCAAAAATGTGTTACGGGGCGCAACGAAACAAAACGGGTCCCGGGAAACGACGCAACGGAAAAAAAGTGTTACGGGATGTGACGCAACGGGATCTGACGCAACGGGGCAAACAAATGTGTTACGAGACGCGTGGCGATGGAACAAACATTTGTTATGGGACACGAGGCTATGTTACAGACAAGGTGATTACAATATATACCCCACTTCACTTTGTGAAAGTGGAGCATAATAAATTAATCTCGTCCTTACCATTTTTGCAGTGTTGAGATGACAGGCTCCAACCAACGTATGTGACTTCTGACTCCATCCCACGTCTTTGACTTCATGTAAAAAAGAAAACAAATGGTTAATAAAAAATGAATCAATCTCGTCCTTACCATTTTTGCAGTAGTGGGATGTCAGGCTCCATCCAACGTCCGACTTCTGACAGCATGCAATGTCTGTGACTTCTGACTCCATCCAACGACTGTAGCGCGACGTGGCAAAAATGTGTTACGGGGCGCAACGAAACAAAACGGGTCCCGGGAAACGACGCAACGGAAAAAAAGTGTTACGGGATGTGACGCAACGGGATGTAACGCAACGGGATCTGACGCAACGGGGCAAACAAATGTGTTACGAGACGCGTGGCGATGGAACAAACATTTGTTATGGGACACGAGGCTATGTTACAGACAAGGTGATTACAATATAAACCCCACTTCACTTTGTGAAAGTGGAGCATGATGAATTAATCTTGTCCTTACCGGTTTGCAGTGTTGAGATGACAGGCTCCAACCAACGTCTGTGACTTCTGACTCCATCCCACGTCTTTGGCTTCATGTAAAAAAGAAAACAAATGGTTACTAAAAAATGAATCAATCTTGTCCATACCATTTTTGCAGTAGTGGGATGACAGGCTCCATCCAACGTCCGACTTCTGACAGCATGCAATGTCTGTGACTTCTGACTCCATCCAACGACTGTAGCGCGACGTGGCAAAAATGTGTTACGGGGCGCAACGAAACAAAACGGGTCCCGGGAAACAACGCAACGGAAAAAAAGTGTTACGGGATGTGACGCAACGGGATGTTACGCAACGGGATCTGACGCAACGGGGCAAACAAATGTGTTACGAGACGCGTGGCGATGGAACAAACATTTGTTATGGGACACGAGGCTATGTTACAGACAAGGTGATTACAATATATACCCCACTTCACTTTGTGAAAGTGGAGCATAATAAATTAATCTCGTCCTTACCATTTTTGCAGTGTTGAGATGACAGGCTCCAACCAACGTCTGTGACTTCTGACTCCATCCCACGTCTTTGACTTCATGTAAAAAAGAAAACAAATGGTTAATAAAAAATGAATCAATCTCGTCCTTACCATTTTTGCAGTAGTGGGATGACAGGCTCCATCCAACGTCCGACTTCTGACAGCATGCAATGTCTGTGACTTCTGACTCCATCCAACGACTGTAGTGCGACGTGGCAAAAATGTGTTACGGGGCGCAACGAAACAAAACGGGTCCCGGGAAACGACGCAACGGAAAAAAAGTGTTACGGGATGTGACGCAACGGGATGTAACGCAACGGGATCTGACGCAACGGGGCAAACAAATGTGTTACGAGACGCGTGGCGATGGAAGAAACATTTGTTATGGGACACGAGGCTATGTTACAGACAAGGTGAATACAATATATACCCCACTTCACTTTGTGAAAGTGGAGCATGATAAATTAATCTTGTCCTTACCGGTTTGCAGTGTTGAGATGACAGGCTCCAACCAACGTCTGTGACTTCTGACTCCATCCCACGTCTTTGGCTTCATGTAAAAAAGAAAACAAATGGTTACTAAAAAATGAATCAATCTTGTCCTTACCATTTTTGCAGTAGTGGGATGACAGGCTCCATCCAACGTCCGACTTCTGACAGCATGCAATGTCTGTGACTTCTGACTCCATCCAACGACTGTAGCGCGACGTGGCAAAAATGTGTTACGGGGCGCAACGAAACAAAACGGGTCCCGGGAAACGACGCAACGGAAAAAAAGTGTTACGGGATGTGACGCAACGGGATGTAACGCAACGGGATCTGACGCAACGGGGCAAACAAATATGTTACGAGACGCGTGGCGATGGAACAAACAGTTGTTATGGGACACGAGGCTATGTTACAGACAAGGTGATTACAATATATACCCCACTTCACTTTGTGAAAGTGGAGCATGATAAATTAATCTTGTCCTTACCGGTTTGCAGTGTTGAGATGACAGGCTCCAACCAACGTCTGTGACTTCTGACTCCTTCCTTGGCAACAACTGTGACATAAGGTCCATCCGATGACTGAAATACAACTCCATTCAATTTCTGTGACTTGTGACTCCATCCTACGTCTGTGAATTCAAAAATAGACAAGCTAATTACCTGAATGTAAACATTGAAAGTAAACTAAAGGAAACATGTAGGTCGATGTAATTAAAATTGACTCTAAGCTCCCAATTAAAGAAATATTACAGCCAACATGATTATAGCCCTTTTAGCCCCAACTTCACTTGTGAATCCATCCTTCGTCTGTGACTTGTGACTCCATCCTACGTCTGTGACTTGTGACTCCATCCTACGTCTGTGACTTGTGACTCCATCCTACGTCTGTGACTTGTGACTCCATCCTACGTCTGTGACTTGTGACTCCATCCAACGTCTGTGACTTGTGACTCCATCCTACGGCTGTGACTTGTGACTCCATCCAACGTCTGTGACTTGTGACTGCATCCTACGTCTGTGACTTGTGACTCCATCCTACGTCTGTGACTTGTGACTCCATCCTACGTCTGTGACTTGTGACTCCATCCTACGTCTGTGACTTGTGACTCCATCCTACGTATGTGACTTGTGACTCCATCCAACGTCTGTGAATTGTGACTCCATCCTACGTCTGTGATCTAACGTCTGTGACTTGTGACTCCATCCTACGTCTGTGCATTGTGACTCCATCCAACGTCTGTGCATTGTGACTCCATCCAACGTCTGTGACTTGTGACTCCATCCTACGTCTGTGACTTGTGACTCCGTCCAACGTATTTGACTTGTGACTCCATCCAACGTCTGTGACTTGTGACTCCATCCAACGTCTGTGACTTGTGACTCGATCCTACGTCTGTGACTTGTGACTCCTTCCTACGTCTGTGACTTGTGACTCCATCCTACGTCTGTGACTTGTGACTCCATCCAACGTCTGTGACTTGTGACTCCATCCTACGTCTGTGACTTGTGACTCCATCCAACGTCTGTGACTTGTGACTCGATCCTACGTCTGTCAATTCAAAAATAGACAATCTAAATACCTAAAAGTAAACTGAAGGAAACAGGTAGGTCTTTGTAATTAAAACTGACCTAGTTTTGTTGTGTTTTATTTATAACTTTATGTAAAACTGATCCAACAAGGGGACATAAGCCTCCTGTGGAGGCTTTACTGGCTAAAGTTAAAGCTTATGTAAAAAGGACCATAACTCTGTCAAAAATGATTCAACCAGAACATGGCTAAAGATCGGATGGAAAATAAAGGCCCTATCGTTTTAACGAGGTAAAAGTTAATGGACGGACCGACGACGGACGATGGAAACTCGCCATCCCATAAACTCTGCTGGCCATTAAAGCTAAAAAATAAAAAATAAAAATATGATTATTAAAAAAAACACAAACTATAAAACTAGATGGGTGTTCCGCAGAACACGTGTGTCACCTGTCAGAGCTTTGTCAGTATAACAAGGTCTACTGGACCCAGATAAATGACCTTGACAAACTGGCCTGAGTGAAGAAAAAAATAGTATTTTTAACCCCTATAATGACCTTCAATGTGACCTTGACCTTTTTATTTGAGTATGGCCATGTCTATGTTGTCATGACAAGTATATATTGAAAGTTTGATGAAGAAATATCATAAATGAGAAAGTTATAGCCAATGTTAAGTTTTCTTGAAGAAAATAATGAGTATTTAACCCATATAATGACCTTCAGTGTGACAATGACCTTATATTTTAGTATGATCATGTTGATATTGTCCTGCAGATGAGTACATATTGAAGTTTTGAAGAAGAAAAATCAAGAAATGAGAAAGTTATAGCCAACGTTAAGATTTAGTGACAGACGACAAAGTGATCCATATGTGTCGCAGTTTTCTTCGAAAAGGCGACACAAAACTTTTTAACACAAAATCCTGATTTTTTAAAAAAACAATAAAAACATTCGCGAAGAACATTTTAAATGGAAATTTGGAGTGCACGACTTGGTTTTCGCACTATTTTGTTTTTAAAGGTAAATCTTGATTTTTTTAAAAACTCACGGCGTCCCGTTAGTTTTTCTCCTCACTTGCATTTATTCAATCATTAATATTAATTGTTAACATAGTAGAAAGCAGTATTTTTTTTTACATATTACTAACTTTTTATAATATTGCACCAATAATAAATTTTAAAAAATGGTAATATATTGAAGAATATTGAAATCTCATTTTTTTATTTAATTATATACAAGGAGCTTTAAAGTCAAAATGACATAGGATAATTAAATCGAACTTTTGGTTTTGATGGAAAATCCGGAGATTGTACACTTAGATTTGGCAGGCCTGTTTTTCGAACAGAGCTTAAAATGAAAACTCAATTTTATTTTTAATGCAAGTAAATTTAGTCAAAATCATGCTGGATTAATAAACTGAGGTGATAATGTTGATGCGTCACTTCTAGACTGCCGTGTGTCCCTTTAATCCATTTAATCACAATATTGAGTTCCGTTGGAGCCCAGAGATTATTTGAACCAACATTTATGAATTCACCTATAGCTTTTGAGACCTGATACTGTGTTGAGGAACCTCATAGCCAAAATTAATTGCACTAGGACAAGAAACAGCTTATATGCACAACTCGAGGTGAAGTTAGAGGCAAACCATCTGGGTGATTACACCATAAAGCCCTCTTATTCTTTGAATAGTAGAAAAGATAAAAAGAACTAGTCAATTATGTGGTACAAGTTTCCAAGGATACAACTAAGAGCCAAGGTTGGTTCTGCCAAGAAAACTATATCCTTGTCCATTAAATAAAAACTATTTGATCTGTATAATATATATATATATATATATATATTGTACAACTAATTATTATTATGCAAAGACTGTAATCCGTTATGTGTTTGTAACATCAACTTTTAAAACGTTTGTTTCTAAAAGAAGTAAACTCAACTTTCTCAGCCTATCAACATATCTTTTGCCTTTACATGTTATACATTGCATGTATAAATACTGCACTAAAATAATGCCACATACCTTTTTGTAAGTAGAATTTGTTCACCTCACTATATAGATCAAGAGTCCAAACAGACACATCTGTTCCTTTCTGAGTATTTCAGCAGTATGACCAGAGATGCAAGATTAAAAAAGGATTAAACTGAAAAGCAGTTCACTCTACAGTTAAAACTAACCAATCAATGATAGTTTTTTCCAGTCACAACAGTTGACCAATCAGCTAGGGATCGTATTTCCCAAGTAAGGTAAAAAAACAGGTGTCTAAAAATATTCAGAAAAGATTAGCTGTAATTGTTAAGCCCGGTACACACGGTAAGATTTATCTTATAAGATATGTCTTGTGAGACAAATTGCATCGTGTGTACAGGGGCTTAAGACACAATTTATGGCCTGAAAGCTGTCTTCTAGAAATAGAACATGCTCAATTTCCATAAGACAAGATCGAAAGCACCGCCATCCAACCAAACATGGCGACAGGCCGAGGTGTACTGCGTTCCAGATTTGACATAGATTTCGCAGCATAGGGGCTACATGCATTGTAGATTTGTTCACGCGGGTATTTTAGTTCATACATAGCAACATGGCAGGAAACATATATATATCATTTGTCTATGAATAGGACCACAGACATGTCTTTGCATGTCTTAACTGCATTCCATGTGTAGGTGATCCGTGGTCCGTGTCCTGGTCCATGTCCTGGTCCGTGTCCGTAAAAAATCGGTGAAGTAGAGAAAATGTTGGGTATATTCCATGTATCCGTTCCGAGTCCGTCTCGGCGTACGTGGTGAATCACTGTGCGTTTTTTTACGGACACGAATAGTCACGGACAAGCTGTTGGGGTGTCAAGTCACAATTTCTCCAATATTGCTCACAAAACCGACATGATGGAAAGCTCTGATGTGTGTTCGAGTCGAACCCATAGACTTATACTCCTATGCGCGTGCGTGCATGCATGCATGTATGTATTACTGTTATTTATGAAGGTCACCAGAAAATCCCATAATATTAATCTCACCGTGTGTACAGCCAATCTCATAAGATAGATTGTATAAGATTTGTCTTATAAGATTTGTCCTATGAGATAAATCTTACCGTGTGTACCGGGCTTTAAGAAAACTGAAAAGTAGTTCACTCTAACAATGACTTCAATATAAGCCTTTTAGTTCACTCAAACAGCCAACTAATCAGTACTGTATCCACCTTGGACAATTATTTTTTCGGTTATACAATATGAAACATATATATGATTTCATTATTTACTTGTACTGCAGTTATTTTAAAATACATGTGTAGCTTCAAGCAATTTGAAAAACATGAAATTCACATCAGTACTTTTAATATGGCTATGAGACACAATTTTGACCTTCGACCAATCAGTGCGAATTTGACCTTTTGAGGTCATGGACCTAATTTGTGCACACGACAAGTCCTTCTCATCATGCTGAATATTTCTGTGTAGTTTTATTAAAATCCCTTAAAGGGAGTACATCAGGATTTTCATGGGGGTCTAGGTGCCAGACTAAAAATTGACAAATATTAATATTTTCTACTCTACATTGCCAAAACATAATGAATGAGTATAAAAATGACCTCTTATTTGCAAAGAAATTGATTCTGCACTGTAATATGTGCTATCCTAGGTTACGCACCAGGGTTATTTTCAACATTTTACGTCCGATTCCGTCTTAGCTATGTGGTGTTTTTAAAGTTTAGACATTAAAAAAATGGTTCTAACATCATATTTTGATTGATATAAGTGTTTTATCATGAAATGGAACATTATTATAATTTAAGCTGTTTCTAGAAAAATCCTGATGTACTCACAAGTTTTTATCGCCAGAACATAGTGTTTTGCATATATATTGTTGCGGCTAGCGGCAATTACATCTCTGGCGATTTTCTTGCAACATATAAAATGTTGTAAAATATAAAATGTTGTAAAAGTTGTAAACGCATGATTAAGAGACACATGCCTCCATCATGAATCATCAGAGTGAAGGGAGAGACACATGCCTCCGTTATGAATCATCGGAGTGAAGGGACAGACACATGCCTCCATCACGAATCATCAGAGTGAAGGGATATTTTGCAATATTGCAGAAACGTTGATAGAAAATCAGAACTGTGCAGTTGCAACTAAGACACTATTTTATATGGGCTATTTCAATCAAGTTAAATAATACTGGAAGGCTCATGTGGTCAAATTCTTAAAGTTTTTACTGCCGACACCCCCTATCCCGACCCCTACAAACAACACACTCATATCCACCTTCTAAACCAAAAGAGGAGACACAGTGGCGTAAGAAACTAGAGGTTCAATGTCCATTCAATAAGCTAATTGCCACACAATTTTTTTTTACAAATACTTTTTGGTTTTATAAAGAATTTATAAGATATTGCACTCCATATAAGTGTTGTTATCTTCATATTGTCTGAATTTACTACATTAAATGATCTTTAGAAAAAGCATTGTCTATAACAAGTATTGTCTATAGCATATTTAGATGTATCGTTCGTTTAAAAATCAGTTATTTAAATCATAAAAACAATATAAAGTCAAATTAGTTCTCATTTAACTTAATGAAGAGGGAAAAGATTTAATAATAATTATCTAAAAGGAAGATAATGATAACTGCTGTATGCTTCAATTGTGAAACTAAACGTAAAATAAAGATAACAAGAATTTAAGGGATTTCGGTTGCATACGATTTTTAGGATTGTCCAAAATGAGCCTTAACATACAACCTACCGCCTAAAACTATACTGTCCAATAGTTTTCCTGAAGTATGTAGATTTTAAAAAAAATATCCGAAAAAATGTATCAAGAACTGCTAAAAAATGTTAGTTACACTAGTTTCGCTCTTTATTGTTTTAGCGCAAAACTATTGTAAGTCAATATTTCTTAAATATCTCATACAGAATAACAAATTATTTCATTTCTTCTCAAGTCATAAATGAATACCATTTCTTTATTACAATAACATGCCAGAGAACAAAGTACGTAAGTGTATTCATGATGAAAATAAGATGTTTTTTGCTTCTCCTGTAACATTTTCTAAAAGTGAGTTACAATAGTTTCGCGTTAAACCCTCGATATGTCTACAAAAACATGGTACTGTGAAGTGTTAATATTACTAAATTTAGTTGAATTACTAAATTCTGCATATTCTGCTTTATATACTTATTCGGGTAATCCTTTAACAACGCTAAACACAAATATAATAAAGCGGTAACGAACTTACCAACACAACTGTCACTCTGCAATTGGTACAATTTGTCGATATGTCTACATAAACATGGTAGCTATCCATTTGCACCTGCACCGCGTACGACTTCATCATCAGTTGATGAATCCGATGTATTTTCGTCCTCAGACACGTATTCTGGCTCCAAATCGTAAGGTTGCACATGGTGTAACCGTTTTATCACGGGCATTTCCTCTGACATCGCTTAATTCTCACATTTTCACACACGGTATACTGTTTTGCGCTCAGTCCCAATGTAAACAAAAAATAGTTTGTTCCCAATGACGTCATTTCCGGTAATTCGCGCAAGAGTTTTTCCCCTTAGATTTTTTTCGATTTTTTAGCAATGCCTGTTCGCCTTTTCGGTTTTTATCTTTAAAAACATATTTTCACTAAACATACATCAATAGCATAGTAAACATCGTATTTATAATGATATTTAATAATTAAAAACATATCAACAACGGATTTGTTGATTTAGGACAAATTTCATCTTTAACCCTTAACCCACTAAGCACGATTATAATAACCTTTGGGTTCATTGTAAACCCAGATCAGCCTGCGAGTAATTCGCACATACATGGAATGGTCTTAATTCAAAGAACGAACAGTCCATTATATATATGTAGCGGGTTAAAGGTTAAGCTTGTCTAAACATGTAATTTCGAGAAGTTTTATTCAGGCATTGAAATTAGCATCTCAAGTTATCAAACCAGTCTCATGTTGACTTTAAAGTTAGTGAAATACCGCCGAGGGAAGACGCGTATTGCACAAGACGGATATATCACATGATATTTGTAGCGCACAAAGAGAGAAAAATACTATGATTTAAATAATATAGCCAAATGTATTATGAGAACGATATAGACAGTTAGTAAGTATACAGATCGAAAACAGGCCAAATATATCAAATTACCATAATATAAAGTATATTATTCTATTATACTTGTTTTACTCATTGCACGAGCTAAGAGGCGTTATTGTTGTTGCTTTGCCATAAAAAATTACTGAATTAATATAAAAGCTAGTAATATTATTAATTTTCTGCCTTGTTATAAATATTCATGAAACATTTTTTTTTTTTTTTTTTCAAATCCATAGCCCTATATATGTTGATAATATATATCTATAATACTATTGGCAGAAGAGGGTGTATAATTTAAAATTATTAAAATTAAAATTTGGAAACAAAGACACAGTATTTATTTCACCGGATTCATTTAAATTTATATGCTGAACGTTCTTAGCAATCTTTTAAAAAAAGACGGCTACATAATATTAGCGCCGTAAACTCTTCATTGATTCACGTAAAGACGCATGCTTCTAATTCAACAGCTAAACATTCACGGTGTATATAAAGATCTAAGACTATACACCTTTCTTCAATTTATCATACGTATACCCGATGAGGTGCTAAGATAATTGAACATAAATTTCAATCTTACTTCATGTATGAATTTCCTCAACGCCGGTCGAATAGGCGAATACAACTTGCTTGGAGACGGCGGGGTTATGCACTTCTCATTTTTATAGTCGAATATCGTTGGTACCGCTGTTGATTTTAATCTGCATGGCCTTTTGTTTTCCAAATTCAAAGATTCCCACGAAGTCAACTCAAAATGTTTGCTACAAACTCGCGCGTCTTTCGTAGGTTCCCACTTTCTCGACGAGTCGGGCGATTTTCTTCGGTAACGTCTACCCACACTTCAAATCTTAATATATCATTATCTCGATTAGGAAACGAAAAAAACTTAGGTTATTATCTTGTCCTTCTTTATGCAAACTTTTTCACCCAGTAACAACACACGGCATTTTTAACAAGTACCATAAAACGTAATCCTACATAGACAATACTATACAACTCAATGCGACACCGTGAATCGTTTGGTACCAATGACGTCACAGGATCACGTGTCACTTACCTGTCTTCAAAAAGGGCGGAACTCGAAGCGCGTGCGCTATGGGATAAAATTGGCTACTATGAGAAAACGGGACAACCAATAAAGTGTAAGATTTGAAAATATTGTATATCATATACGTATATTTCCGAATATATACTCAAAATACACGCTATATTTCACCTTTAAGTGAAATTTACATAGCGGTAGGTTTTGTTATTTTTAGCTCGACTATTCGAAGAATAAGACAGCTTATGTAATCACCCCGGGGTCGGCGTCCCACATCAAGGTTTGCGTGTAAGCTGTGTTTACAAGTCTATATCTCTTACATTTCTTATCCTACCACAACCAAATTTGTTCATGGGCTTCCTTGTAGCATTATCTTAAGGGCTGCATAAGCAATTTTGGTTCCTGTAACCCATGGGCTCCCATGGAACGCAAATTCTTACTATAGCTTCTTACACATATATGTTGCACTCACCACCCCCACTTCCCCCACCATCCACCCCCGCCTCTCTCCCACCCCCACCCCGCACCCCACTCAAAACTTTTTTTTTTTTACATATTTCTGTGTAGTTTTGGTCAATTCTTACACATAGTTATGTTGTGCTCCCAACCCCACCCCACATTGTTGTAGCCTTGTTTTCTGATCGTATATACTAGCTATAAATTTATTATTCTCCGAAAAATCGAATAGTCGAGCGGCGCTGTTCTCCGACAGCTCTTGTTTTATTCTTCTTATTTCTAGCCGAAATATCCGTATTTTTTAAAACAATCTCTCTACTTGGTCTGTAAGATTTGGAATGGTGTGTGAAAGCGGATAACCACTGATTTGGTTATCAAAGGCAAGATAAAAGTGTAAATGCAATATAATTGATTTTTTTTTTTTTTAATATGTAAATGTATTTCATGTTACTTTAGGTTATGAAAACAACATCGGTGCCAAGAGACGGTGAACCAGATACTCTATTACTTCAAAATAATGTGGATGTTACAAGTAACATGGACAACTGCAAAGAGAACGTGCCTTGACAGAAAATGCAACTGGATAAGCTTTAAGGTACAGAATGTATTTGTATGAGCTTCAATGTAGTTACACTCCAATGGTTAAAATATAAGATATTTGCACGTTAATGGCAAGCCAATTGTCCAATAATTACGTGAACCCTTTTTCGAACGTAAAAGCATGTTAACCTATACTTTCGAGCGAAAACATAGGATAACGTCCGTAAACCATAGTTCACGCTCGTAAACATAGGTTCACGTTCGTAAAACCGGGTTTATCGACTTATAACTATGCTTTTGGACCGGTATCTGCGAGCATTGCCAATCACGACCGTGAACCATAGTTTACGAACGTGAACTATAGTTTACGAGCGTGAACCATAGTTTACGAACGTGAACCATAGTTTACGAACGTGAACCTATGTTTACGACCGTGAACTTGGGTGTACGAGCGTGAACCATAGTTTACGAACGTGAACGTAGGTTTACGTTCGATAAACTAGGTTTCTCGAACAAATCTATGATTTTCGGTCGTTATCCTATGTTCACGAGCGTGAACCCATGTTCATGGTCGTAAACCCAAGTTCACGGTCGTAAACATAGGTTCACGTTCGTAAACTATGGTTCACGTTCGTGAACCCAGGTTCACGCCCATAAACATAGGTTCACGCTCGTGAACATGTGAACTTAGGATAACGACCGAAATTCTTAGTTCAATCGAGAAACCTAGTTTATCGAATGCAAACCTGGGTTCACTATTGGACAATTGGCTTGCCATACACGTTTAAGGGACTGGAGGCAATCTGGAAGAGAGATATTGGGGTCAGTCCAAAATAATTCAAATATTTAAAAAAAAATGTGCTTCAATTTTAAATGACCTTAAATTAAGCTGCATATACCTTTGGTTTGATTAATATTGTTAATGAAAATGTTTGGTGTGGACAAATGGCCAACTTGACTGGATTTTGATGAATATTAATTCAAATAGGTTTTATCGCTAAATTTAGTTGTTCATATAATTCAGATGAAGTGTACAAAACAAGAAGTCATAAGCACCTTACAGCATTACACGAGTTTGTATTGTTGATTTATATTATATAACAAAACTAGTCGAGTCGTTTTCCAACCCAAACAATTTCATAAACAGTCATCAAATCAGATGGATCAGGGAGCCTAGTTCAATGAATATGCATATTAAATATGCAGCTGAAACATGCTTTTATTGGTATTTGGATTGACACGCATTATTCTTTAAGATCGCCACTAGTCCCTTAAAGAATGTTTGACCAGATTCATGGTTCTGACCTTTTATAACGTGCTGTATAGGATAGTCCGAAGCGCAATGACCAAGTGATTAAATCGCCTGCCTTGCATTCGGTAGGTCGTGTGTCCGGCCGCCCCATACCAAAGATTATAGAAATGGTAGTAGTTACTTGTAACCCTTGCTTGATAAGCAAATAATGGGTAGTGCTACGTTAGGCCCAGTGTCAGAAAAAAGTAACTAGATGTGGTATTATGTGTACTATGGCATGGTATTCAAGTGTGGTAGCAAGAAGACAGTAGATAGATCCACATTACACTTCACAAAATGAACCATACTCTACTGTGCCCAGCTATACCGGGATTCTCTGGTGGCATGCAGATGAAGGGACTTGAAACCTTAGAAGTACACACACACACACTGTACAGAATTAAGAAGTATATTAACATTTATGCATAATAAATAACAATCTAGACTGTATTATCTATCACAACTTTGGTACCACGTTCAGATCATTATCATAAGATAATACTTAAATAGACACAAGGTCAATCTGAAAACTTTTACTTCATTTGGAAAAAGTCCATATGTGTTGCATGTGTTTGCCTGGCTTATTGTTTTACAGTTAATTTATATACACATATTTATTCCCTTTTTCTTCAGGTCTTTTTGTGACCCCACCGTACAAGGACTTAGCCTAAGTTAGGACAACTACAATGATAACCAGTAAAACGAGCAAACTCTGAGTGTGCGATTGTACCAACCCAGAAGGAACATTTGTATCTTTGGATTGCAACATTTTAAACAGATTCATGTTGTATCAATGCTGAGCTAGTCCTCTTTACTGTCACTGTGATTAGAAAATAGTTTGTCTTTTACATGAAAAAATATGTACACATTCCGCTTGTAAATCTTGTAGCTTGACAAATGTCAAGTTGTTGTGACCAGCCAAGCTATTCAACTTTGGTGGATAAACGCTGTTTAGATGGTGTTTTTTTTAATGATCGTATATATTGAAAGAGAAGTGCTAATCAAAATCTATCAAATTAAGCTGAACATACTAGGCAGTGGCAGACAGCTTGATTTGATATTAGAACATGGCAATCTAGCTTTATTTTCACCCAAAATTATTCTGTGCAAGAATCATACCATGCTGTAATAGTGAAAGTTAAACCCGATAGAGGGTGTATAAGCGCTTTATTTGTTGTCCACCACCGAAGGCTGAAGACTATTAAATTTGCATTTCCGTCATGTTGTCGCCAATTTAGTTTCCGATCAATAACTTTAATATTTAAAATCCGATCTTGATGAAACTTTAGGACAATGTTTATGTTCAAAATATCTAGATCAAGGTCGATAACCAGCCAGATCGCACGAATCTTGCCGGAGTTATGGCCCTTGGACGTCTTAAAAATTATTGATTTTTGTGGTTTCCGCTTAATAACTTTAACATTTATAATCCAATCTTGATGAATCATGGGGACAATGTTTATGACAATAATATCTCGGTCAAGATTGATAACCAGCCAGATCGCACTTATGATGCTGGAGTTATGGCCCTTGGATTTTGAAAAGTGAAGATTTGTTTGCGGTTTCTGCACACTAACTTTAACATTTAAAATCCAATCTTTATGAAACTTGGGGTTAATGTTTATGGACATGATATCGCAGTCAAGTTCCATAACCAGCCACATCGCACATATCTTGCTGGAGTTATGGCCCTTGGATTTTTGAAAATTAAAGATTTTTGTGGTTTCCGCTGAAGAACTTAAACATTTATAATCCAATCTTGATGAAATTTGGGGTCATTGTTTATGAGCATAATGTCTTGGCCAAGTTCGATAACCAGTCAGATCACACTTATCATGTTGGAGTTGTAGCCCTTTGGTGGTGGACCATAATTCTCTAAAATGTTTAGTGTTTTATCATTTTGTATGATATTTTGTATGATTGTATTGCATATTACAGCCTACACTCAAGAGATATGAAAACGATACACTGGAAATTTCGCTATATATTGTATATACTGTACACTTAATTGCACATAATATTCCTCAGAAATCCCAAGATGTTTTGTAAAAAACAAGTTGCAGTTAATTAGAGAAAGGACACAACTGTTATGTTGTAGACGTTTTAATCACGCTACACCTTGTAACAAGAAATTCATAAATGTTGAAGTTGCTATTTGAAAAACTGAGCCAGTTCAGTACTGTATTTAACGTAAATAGTTTGCAAAATGTTGCATTCTAAATTTGCTCACATGCTTGAGCCAAACGCGTACTGTGTCAATAATGAAAATTTGCTGTATTATTTGTTGTTTTAGTATTTTTTGTCCAATAGGAAAGGTCTTACGTAGCCATGTAGGGCCTACCATTCGATTAAAAGCAGCATACTGTACATACAATATATAGCGCAAATTCCCTTGTTGCGTTTTCATATCTCTTGAGTGTATTATACTGTGTCCTAGTCTAATACTTCCTTTTATTACATTTCTATGGGTGAAAGATTGGGATTTCTCTGTGAAAGAATATTCATAATCGCTAAATATTAATACCTAACTCCTAACACAAAAATAACTAACTGCGACGTTGTAATGACGTCATTAACGTGTTGGTGACATCGACGTCATCCGCCGATAACGTTAAATAAAGCGAATAATTCTGGTTAAAATCATATAGAATCTGATTTAAAATGTAATAAATAAATTATTTAACTGTTGTGATCGATTATAGAGAAATCCTTCACTCGATGGTAGGCATGTGTTGCTTACGCTTGTTCGTGAAAAGAACCACACAACTACCATCTCGTGAAGGATTTCCCTATAATCGATCCCAGCAGTTAAATTATCTCTATGTACTCTATCTACCTTCTAATCAAATGATTGTCAATATATTTCATACATATTTAAGCATTAATTATTAAATATCCTTTATGAAAAAAATGGATGTTTTGTTATATAATTGTATCATTTCCCATTGAACTTGAATTTAAATATGTAAATAAATCACACAAAAAAAAAGAAGTTTTTAACAGAGTAGAAAATAATGCAGGCAACCAAAATCCTTACACTGAAGCACTTTCTAAATGGAAATTAGTTTCTTTTTCAAAAAAAATCCAATGCCCAATTATTGTCCGCGGTAAAAATCCGAAATCTGACTAGATTCTAAATATGAATAATAAAAAGTAATAAATAATAAGTTGCATTTTTTCTTAACATGATGCTCAATTTCTGGTAGAAATATTCATTTATTGGAAATTCAGAAGCTATATCCAGGTGTTCAGGTCATATAATAAGGTATATGTGCTGATTAAAAGTATAGGTTTATTAACGGGTTCTTAGAATACCTGTGATTGAATATGCGTAAAATTAATTATGAGTTGGTAACTCTTAATTCGATGCTCCAGCTTTGGTGTTGGGCACGGCCGTTTACATTGTGTCTATAGAGTTTGGATTCTCAAAATATGTAAGTTATTATATATATATACCTGGTCATCAATAGGTTTAGAAACGGTGTACCTATATTGTACATTTGACTGTTGTTGGCAGGACAGCTACTTTAACATCTCTGTGGTCCATTAATCTTTGAATTGTTGCTTGTGTCACCATCCTATGTATGTTGTAAATGCCTGACAGAATGTGTACATATCAGTCAAAAACAACCATGGTAACTAAACATAGGAGAGCATCACATTCTCTTCTTGAAACATCAAACAAACAGTGGAGCACTGTGGTCTAGTGGTAGAAGATTGGACACAGGATCAAAAAGTCGTTTAATCTCCGCCATGACCATATGTGTTGTGTCCATGAGTAAGCCACTTTATCTGCATTTGCTCAGTTGGTGAGTGCTGGTTCTACCCAGGAAGACATTGAGAGTGATTAAAGTTTAGAGCTTTTGTTACATTCCGACTATCAATGTAAACTAAATAAGTTTAAACATAACTATCACTTTGACTGAGCAGGCACGTAGCTACCCTGAGGCACACCAAGGCAGTTGCCTCGGTTGAATGGGCGGTGATGGAGGTTAATGCCACCGGACACCCGAAATAAGAGATTTGTCTCGGTTAGCTACGGGCCAGTTGACGATCCTTGTTAGGAAGTATCGATTGAATTGGATTTTTTCAATAGCTCTTCAACAGATTGAGACCAAGTGAGGCATGTACGAGACTCGAACCCAGAATCCCCCCATCCCTAGCTTACTGGGTGAGTTATCTGCCAACTGGACCGCCAGGAACCCAATATCACCACCCTATTATAGTTTATTTAGCGCCGCCCAAAAGACAGAGGAAGGATACATGTATAGTAAAATTGCATCTACAAAATAATGCGAAACTGGCATACAGATCCCTATGCTATGGTGCTTTAATGTACACCCCCAATATCCCAATCGTACTCCTATGTTTAATGTTATGAACCACACGAACTGGTCACTTTTAATTTTTGCCCTCTATTATTATATAATTAAGTATTATATAAAACATTATAAGTGACCAGTTCCTGTGTTATAAACAGCTCAAATTATATCAATAGAAATGTTTTCCATTTACTCCACGCCCCTTCCAAACTCGCCAACTTCCCCGACCCTCAACACAAACGAAAGAAATAATACCATGTATCAGGGAGTACGTTATATGGAGTACGTTATATAACGTACTCCCTGCATGTATCAAATACGAGAGATGGACACTTCGAGGTTACAGTGACTCGAGTGAACAGGTCATGTGCATGTGCCCTGGCATGCCCGATTTGGAAAAATGAAATTCATGAATTAACGCTTTTACGTGTCCGTTTGAACAATCATTTATGTCGTTTTTCTATTTCTAAGAATAAAATTATATTTAAAGTTCAATAAAGGAATGATAAACCACCTAAAACCCAGTTACATCAGGATCAATCGGTAAACAAACCGCCGCCATTACTGAAACTAAGAACGCTAACGCGCTATGAATTGTGGGATACGCCAGGAATTCCGGCTTTTTCATTGCCCCATTATAGACCTAATCTGTTGAATGAACAGAATAGAATAGAATAGACTAGTAACACTCACTAAAAAAGGCGTGAAATCTAAGAAGTACGATGGTAAGTCATTCATAATTTATTTAATTGTTGACGTTCATTATATCTACTTAAATAAAAAATATTGTTTTAATTTTGTACAAAAATATATATATTTTTTGACGATAAGTCGATGTTTCTATATTTAAATATTCGTTCGTGCATGTTCAGTATTTTGTTACCAAATTCAATATTTTCACTTTTTTGGTGGGGTATCGATGTTAAGGGAGTGTTAACAAATATTTATTTCAATAAATTTTAATTTATAATAATATTTTCAGAATATTGTTTTCGTGAAAACTTTCATCCAGAATTTTTTTTCTATTTTGATAAAAATTGAAAGAATTATTAAGAAAAATCCATGTTCAGTATTTTGTTACCTTTTAAAGTTTTGACGTCATGAAATTCAGAGATTTTTGACGTTAATTTAATTTTGCTAATTCAATGTAACGTTTATTTCCAGGCCTCTGTCAGCGAATTAATACGTATTAGCGTGCAAAACAAAAAGGACAAACGAAATAAACAAGTGTCTGAATCAATGAAAAATGTTGATAATCTTTGTACTTCTTTAACAAACAAAACTAATCTTTTGTGCAAAATCAAGAAATTTCTCACACATGAAACAAGAATTATGTATTACTATGCATATATACAACCAATTTTGGATTATGGTGACACTATTTGGGGAAATTGCTCTAGCAACAATATTAATAGAATCCAAAAAATCCAAAAGAGAGCTGCTCGGATCATCCTTAATAAGCCATATGATGCATCTTCAAAACCCTTATTTAAAGAGCTTAAATGGTTAAATGTCCATGATCGAATACAATTTCATAAAGCAGTGCAGGTTTACAAATGCGTCAATAATCTTGCTCCAGACTATCTTACATCTTTGTTTCAAAAGGTTCATTCCTCTTATAAATTAAGGACTTGTTCACATGGTGATCTAATCGTCCCGAAACATAGGCTAAGTATATACAAACAAAGTATTCGTTATTCTGGTGCTGTCATATGGAACTCGATCGCACCTCCAATGCGACAAGCCAAACATATCAAAGAATTTAAAAAGAAATATTATTCCTATCTTTTAGGTAATACTAGTTAATTTTAATTTGCTTGCATTTGGTTAAGTACTTTAAAATAACTTTAAAAGATTTATATATAGGGACTTTTGATTTTACAACAGTAAACTCTTCAGAATTGTATAATATTGTATGTATATAACCATGTGTGTGTGTTACATGTTTCTTCATTTGATGGCCTCAAGGGAGAACAATTTGTAAATTGATTGAGTTACCATCATTAAATAAAGCATTTATTATTATTATTATTATTATTATAATGAAACGGATATATGTACCCAGAGAGAAAAATGAAAACCCGTCAAAGGCAGCTGTAAAACAAGAAAAATACAGGCGCACACACCTACAACAGTAAACTAAAACCGAAGTCAGACGGCAAAATAGAAAGAATTACATGGCATCATATCGAACTAGAGCGACCACCACAGTTGATATAGAAACGTACAGTTTTCCTCACCGAATGGCGAAGTTTAGGTAAGCTGAAATATTAAGTTCAAATTACACGAGGACCTTCTGACCCATTCAATATAATGTATGCCTAAATATTAAATTGCGTAGTTTAAAAAAACACACCATACAGTATAGATACGAGAATTGCAAATGTTTAATAAAAAATCAGTTTTGGTATCAACACTGTTGCAACACAATTATCACGGTATGTATTTTAATTAATTATTTTAGCTTTAAGAATGTTATATATCTAAATGTATATAGATGTAGTATTAATTTCATATAGACATAACGTGATTGCTTTAAGATGGACCCATTTACTCCTGTAGTAACACATTTATAGATCTAGTAACAACTTTAAAGTTTTAATAGATAAAATTGTGCATGCTTAGTATTTTGTCGTCTACTTCGTAGTCGTTCAATGCACTTGATTCGGTGATACTCGGCGATGTACGTCCGTAAGTGTAGACCCAACACGGCTGTGTGGGCTGCGCAGGCTGATCTGGAAAACACGTTTCTCAAATGTTATCATGTCACAATTCGGTTTATTTATGTTGTAATATATTTCCAGGTCTATACAAAAACTGAAGCAAGTACTACCAAAAACACCAACAAGACGAGCGGCCGTGTTAAGTGCATATGTCGATTCCCAAAGGAAGTCAACTTCACCTGCTGTAGAACGGTTCCACGCCTCGTTTGAAAATAGCCTGGAGAAGGCTGCATTAGATGATGTCAGGGATATATTACATACTGTAAAACGGAAACGAAACAATGAAGCAAGGACCACTTTGAAAATTTGAAGTCAGCAGTTAGTGGGGAGAATGTTAAACGTCGAAAAGGCGCAACTAACCTAGCTAAGAAACTTGGAATAAAAGGTAGTGCATTACACGAGGGGCGACGCCTTAGGATCCAACTTTTACATTCAGACTCGGCTGCATATGATTACACTAAAAGAAAGACTAGATCAAACGCAATGTCTTCGGAAACAAAACGAATTTTGTTTGAATATTGGCTGAGTACGGATAATAGTCGCCCGACTAAGAATAAGAATGATGTGAAACGTGTTCGATTGGGACCAAACGTGTACTCGTCACATGCATGCTACATTCTAGAAAGGTCCCAGGCAGAGGTGTTCATGCAGTTCAGGCAAGATTATCCACACATAAAATTGGGACAGCGTGAGTTCGAGAAATGCAAACCTTATTTTGTGCGCGCAGCATCCATCAAAGATAAAGCAACTTGTTGCTGTAGGCACCATGTAGAAATGCGCTCGCTGTTCAAGTCGTGCATGAGCTTTAGCAAAAAAATAAATAATAACCATAGAAGTAATAAAGTGAAGGTATACGAGTCGTTAGGAGAGCTTGTGGATGATTCACTGTGTGTACGATCTGCAAATACGCTACATCATAAACAATCTTGTTTAAATAGAGAATGCAATGAGTGCAACGTGGAAATGATTGAACTACCAACAACGGAAATGTATACTGGAGACGAAAGAGTTACATGGGAGCGCTATGAATATCAAAACATTAAAATGAAAGGAAATAAGGACATTAGGAAACTTATATTAGTAAAAAAGTTGACAGGGCCATCGGAAATGTTAGATTATCTTAAACACTTACTAGAATCATTTCCAGCACATCAATTTCGAGCCAAATGGCAAAACAAACAGTTAAAAACATTAGTAGAGAACCTCCCAATTGGACACTGTGTTGCTATTCATGATTTTTCGGAAAATTACAAATGTTCTGAAAAGAGTGAAATACAGTCATCGTATTTCCAGAAACTAGAAGTATCACTTCACGTTTCAATTCTACACCGGCATGCAATCTTGGAATGTGACGGTGTAGACAGCACAGATGAAGATCCACATGTCGTGACGGAACATTTTCTTGTCATAAGTCCCGACCCTACACATGATCACCATTTTACCAGTGCTGTCCAAAAGCTAGTGTCTGAATATTTGACATCCATATCATGTTCAGTGACGACAATGCATGAATTTACTGATGGATGTAGCAGCCAATATAAGAGTCGCCATTGTTTGGGCGATGTCAGTTATTCATCGTTAGATTTGGGATATAACCAACTAATTCGCAATTATTTCGAAATTTCGCAAGCCCGGGGCCACCAGGACGCTGCTGGAGGATATTTAAAGAGACAAACTGACCTAGCCGTATTAAGAGGATCACATATTATCCAAAATGCCCGCGACGTATACGAGTTTGCCGGTGATAATTTGAGTCAGACAAGAGACAAAGCGAAATGTGCCAGACGGATAGTGAAATATCTAGAATGTTTTAATCGTGATCGTAATCGCAACTTCCGTCCCGTCAAGGAGAATAGGAAAATTCATCAAGCCAAATCAAACAAAGATGGTGAATTACACATTCGGAGTTTGTCGTGCTATTCTTGTACAAATTGTATGACTGGAACGTATGAAAATTGTTTAAACAATAGTCAAATCGGTGCAACGTCTATTGTAAACATGATAAAAGAAAATAGCAATATGGTATGCGGCGACGTCGAAGAAACAACGGACGATGTTGAAATTCCTGAGGATAATATTAAAACACTAGTGTCAAAAGGTTCACTAATTGCCGTTAAGGCGGAACATGACGAATGTGAATATTTCATAATGCAGGCGAGCACATCGGCATACACGCTCAGGAAACCTTCAACTGACACATGGGGAACGATGTACAATTCTGGTGATGAAGTTATCGGTGGCTTATACTTCGATCGTATTGAAAAGAGTCCTCTTCACTTGAGGCTTATCAGGAGACTTCCGTGCCTGGTTCCATCTTATTCTGTGCTATACATTATCTCTGAAGTAGACATTGATGTTGACGGTACTTTAACGATTAGTGATTCGCTTCATAGGAGAATTCTTTCCAGTATATGATTACTCTGGAATTTATACTTATATTATGATCATACACAGAGAACAAATGCTTTAACGACAATTACCGCATGATCATGACGATGCGGTTCATTTATTTATACACCATACGTATATGTTATGTAGACAACATTTTACAAGTCTGAATTGCATACTTAGAAATGTAAATATATGCATACTTAGAAATGTAAATATATAATAAAACTAGGAATCTACTTGACATGCTTAAAGTTCAAGCATTTACCGGTATATCCATTGTGTTTTATAAGTATTGACCCACTCCAAAATGCGTTGTTACTGTTAGCAAGAACATTACTTATGGGGATCCACCTAAACAGCAAACAGTTTAGATCGAAATTTAATTATTGAAAGGCCTACTGTACCGTTTTTCCGTTAACATTTAAACATCATAGACACACTACACTGATGGAAACGTAATGCATAAATATGAAATACAAGTTATTAACGTGACGTTGTTTATCGACGTTCTTTTGACGTTACAAAACGTTACCCAACATTGTGCGCGACGTCATACAGTTATCTACGGAAGCTCGGAAGGGCATGTGCGAACAAATATTTCATGCGTTCAAGCTAATATTAATTAAGTGCGCACGAGCTAATTTGCCGCCTTTGGTAGTGATACCGCTCCTCATTGAGTATCGATAAGCCCTCCACATCTAGAATCAATAAAACCTCCCAACTGAGTATTGATAACCCTCTTTTAAGTATTGAATTGATAACCCCTCCCCAATGAGTACTGATACCCCTCCATATGTAGTGTTGATACCCCTTTCCACATTGAGTATCTATAATACCTCTACATTGAGTACTTGATGAAGAGATTATATAGGTACTCAGTGTGGAGGGGTATCAATACTCAATGTGATGGGGTAGCAATACTCAATGGGGAGGGGTATCAATACTAAATAGGGACGGGTATCAACAATCAATGGGAGATGGTTTATCAAAACTCAGTGGGGGAGGGAGTATCGACACTCATCGATACTGAATGTGGAGTTACTCAATACGCAATAGCGAGGGCGTATCAATACTCAGTGGGGAGGGTGTATCAAAACTCAGTCGGGAGATGATATCAATACACAATCGGGAGTGGGTATCAATACTCAATGAGGAAGGGGTATCAATATTCAATCATGAGTGGTATCAACACTCAGAGTGGAGGGGGTATTAATAATCAATCTGGAGGAAATATCAATACTCAATGTGAAGGGAGTATCATTATTCAGTAGCGTGGGGGTACTAGTAACACTACTCAATGGGGAGTAGGTATCAATACTCAATGTGAATGGAGTGTCATTATTCAGTAGCGTGAGGGTTCTAGTATCACTACTCAATGGGGAGGAGGTATCAGTAAAAATGCTCAATACATACCACAGATGGAGTTCAGGTCACCGATTGGCTAATTACCTCGTGGGCATGGATCACTATTCCGTACTGGGCGAACATTGTATTCTGTTTCTTTCAAAGTAAATATCCTTTCTTTCCTATTCATTTATTAGGTTCCAAGTGGTCCTTAATGGCACAATTACACCATATATTAGTAGAGTATCAAGTGGAAAAAGTCCAGTTACATGCAGAATGTTGGTTAGTACTGGTAACAGAAGCCACCGTTACGATAACTGACCGGAAGTGACTGAAAAAAAGGTTGATAAACTGCGTTAAAACCAAACATAAAAAGAAATTCGGTGACTTGATATCCCCCCGACAAAGTGTTAATTGTCTTCTGAGTAGAAGCATAGACGGAAAATAAATACAGACGAACAAAAAAATAACACACAGAAAACACACAAAAACTCAGGTCAGGTGGTGGGTTCTGCAAGTCGTCTTGATGTGTTGAGTATATGTGCCAAATTATTTCAAAATCTCTCCATGCATGTGAGGGTTATGCAGCGGACACGAACATTGTAAAGGACGAACGGACGGACAACGCCAAAGCTATATCCCTCTTCGTTGGGTATAATAAAATTAATAAAATAATACAAAGTAAATAAAGATTTTTTGGTTGGGGGTATGGTGGACTCTATGACAATGTGTTTCTAAATCATTTTAGGCGGGAACCGTTTGATGAATGTCTTTCACTCCGTTTTGTCATGCCCTTAACGAGTACGTATGAGATTAGCTTCTTAGGTTTAACTTATTTTTTTATATATTATAACACGAAGATTTCTGTACACCTATCTACGCTTTCTCTAATTAAGAGGTTAACTTGCCGGGGATTATTTTTATTTACACTGTCCTGTTCCTTAGGGATGATGACAGGGTAAGAGTGAGGTTTGGGGCACCCTTGAACCGGTTTAAACTCCCCGGTGGTCCCTTTTGCCATTGACCGTTCCAAGGCGGTACCCCTGTTGTCAACCCTTATATATTTGTGATGTGCTTGTTTACTGAATGTGTTTGTGATGTACTATATGAATCACCTTTGCGTTGTAATACTTGTTGGAGTGACTGTATTCTGTGAATGCTACTCTTCCTGTTGGACTTATAAGCGTTTCTTTGATTGGTTGAGTATTTTTGTATTTGTGTCAATTCATTACAAAATGCCTGCAATATAATAATATGGCCTGCATAACCTTGAACTTGAAGATACAGACCCGGGTGTTGGGTTTTGCACATCGCCTCGATGAGATGGGTATTTGTGATATTTATTTCAAAATCCGTCCATGCATGTGAGAGTTATACAGCGGAGGGCATGCACCGGGTCCACCTTTGACATTGTAACGGACGAACGATAAAAAATAAAAGTAAAACTTTTCTACAACTAATTGGGCTGTAAGGTGTGATGCCGGAGTCATTCATTTTTCCTTATGTTCAATACGAACTCTCGGTTTAGCGTGAATGGTCAAGATAATGCAAAACGAATGACTCCGGTACCAACGTCTAACCCTGCGGTATATTAGCAAACAGCGAAAGGAAGAGTCATTCCACGACAGAACAAATTATGACCGGGGTGTCATTCTATTACATAAAATTTTGACCGGGGGTTATTTTACTACATAAAAAAATGACCGTGGGGTCATTATTTTACGGCGGTCGATTTGTTTCCTTACACCGGTAAGGCTTGAAACCTTGCATTCGGTACTTCAAACTGAACTTCGAATTAGCGAGTGTAAATTACTGTATAGATTCTTGTTTGGGACCAGAAATATAGTTCGAATTAGCGAATAATTCGACTTGTCGAAATTTGACTTAAAAGAAGTCAAATTGCATTAAAATAGAAGGAATAAAATTGGGACCGTGACAAAACTTCGACTTAAGCGAGTTTAAGTTATTGAGAGTGGACTGTACATAAAACGAAATTCTCTTGAGGAATTCACTTTTGTTTCAAGCCCAACTGGTGCCGCTTAGTTTAATCGGTTTATTCTTGGGCAAGTAACTTTCCATTTGCCTCATCCTTCGGTTTAGGACGTAAACCGGTTTTGGCCCGGGTGTATACTAGTAGTCTCTCTCCGAGCACGTAAACGAACCATAAGACTATATTCGTTATGAAGTGTAGGGCAGGGTTATCGGACTCCTATGTATCCTTCCCCTCTCTCTGGAGCTGCTTTAAATAACATAGAATGTGTTGATGATTTCAATTCGGTTATCTCCAGATAACTAGGGCGAACCCGGTGCTCTCCCATCTTCACTAAAATGGTTAGGTCTAGCATAGTGTTATATTTATGCTTGCCCTGTTTTAGAGGGCATGCACCGGGCACATGCTATGTAGGAAACAAAGAAGTTCCAGGAAGCATGCCCTCTAAACCCAAGCCCCACGCAACAGCCCGCCTCTCAGTATTTCACCCCTTAACTCAAATTCTAGATTTACAGCTGACTAATGGCTTTACATTCCCACCCACCCCTCGCCCCATTGCAGGGAACTTTAATAAATTAAAGTACGGTGTGATCGGAAGTTAAAGTACTGTGTGAAAGTACTGTGTGGTCGGAAGTTAAAGTACTGTGTGGTCGGAAGTTAAAGTACTGTGTGGTCGGAAGTTAAAGTACTGTGTGAAAGTACTGTGTGAAAGTACTGTGTGGTCGGGAGTTAAAGTACTGTGTGAAAGTACTGTGTGGTCGGGAATGATCCTCCTCCATCACACCTCACACACGAAACACAACAAAACAATTATAATGTCTCAACATTTTCTATCGAATAGGGATGTAAACCGGGCCATCTGGTGTATCGGAACCTATCTCCTGAGCTGCTTTTACTTTTAAAGAATCATAAGAATATATTCGTTAAGAGTAAGAGATGGACATGATCCCGGATTCCTATGTACCCGCTCTTCTCTCAGAGGCGCCTCTAAATAACAAAAGCCGTTAAACAGCATTCAGTTCAATCAATCCTCTGATTACAAGATGGCCCTGAATCGATCACCTCAGGATCTTCGCAATGATGAAAAAAGGTTAAACGAAATGTGATCTCAGGGTCACCATTTGAACATACTTGATACAGAACCATACGGTTATAGTTAATGCAAAATATTAAACCGTTGGCTCTTGAAGTTTCAGATATATGTCTATGTAAAACTTGTGACCCCTGGGGCGGGTCATATGCGACCCCGGCGTCACCATTTGAACAAACTTGGTAGAGGACCATAAGCTTATAGTAAATGCAAATAAGTAAACCCTGGCTCTTGTAGTTTCAGAGGAGATGATTTTTTCCCCTATATAAGTCTATGTAAAACATGTCACCCCTGGGGCGGGCCAAATGCGACCCCATGGTGACTATTTGAACAATCTTGCTAGAGTGTCATAATATATATAGTTCAGAATTGTCTAAAGAAAAACCACCAAAGCTGTCTGCAAATTCTTGATCATTGACCAAATGGAGTCAGTTCTAACAGACTCCTTCTTTTTTAAGAATATAAATTAAAAAACATATAAACTTATTTTAAATTCGCATTATTTATTTTCAGAAAGCAGTTATGATATCGTTATTTTGTCAAAGAAATGCAATCTGCGTTCAAATGAAGGTGCCTTCCGAAATACTTTACTTATACGTTTCCGTAGCCTTGGGTGGCACAATAACATGTCAAGCCCACCATTCTAATAAAGATTCATGGGTAACAATTTCCATATCTCGAAATTGTTGAAATTCTAAGGCTGAAAGGACAGGTGGTGGGGGACTTCATATTGCAGCATTGTCTGAGATGTTTTCTTATGTTGTTCCGCCTATATGCCAAGTGTATCCGAATATGTCATGACATGGTTAGTAGTATAAGAACTAGGAGTACCAGGCCAGTTTTCCCCTCGCGGGGCACGAGAAAAACTAGTTAAGTTAAGATAAGTTAAGATAGTGTTCTTATACTACTATGGTTACATGTTGCAAGGTGGACTATTAGATATTTGTCAGGTATTTCATCCATCAGATCTTGTAATCAAGCAATTAAGTTAGTGCTTATGAGAAGTATCAAGACATGTCTAACCAGAGGGTTTGAGCGTGAAATGACTGTTTGGCTACTTTCCATTAATACCGTATTTAATCGCCAGTAATCGACACATTAATATCACCTTAATATCGTAATCAACATCTTATTATTGATGAATATGTAGGGATTTCGAAGTCGTTACTTTAAACTTTGCAAATAGGAAAAATATACAGCTTTTTTCTGCTACTTGTTCGAATGTAAAACAATTAAACAAAAATAACCAGGAAAAAACACTGTTAAATATATATCGTTTTAAACAATAAAACAGAGTGCACAATTTAAGGAAACCGGTCATGTATTTTAGGAATTGTTTAGTGATATCAGTACGTCTGTTTTTCAAAAACAACTATTTTCATGTTGTTTGAAAGTTATATCATTGGACTGGAATAACTTAGAACTTGACTCGTAGTTTATTGAAATCGGTAAAACATTTTTAAAAGTTATGGTCAGTTAAACATTTGCAATTTCACTACGTCGAGCCGATGAGTGGGGCCAAAAATGACATTTTTCTGCTAAAAATATATTATCAGTCATAAAAAATGTGTCTTGAAAACCATATTTTAGTTTATCTCCAAGTGACAACATATTACTTTGACACATGCGTAAACCTGTTGATATGAATGTGGTGTTGTACTTTCATTTATTCCAGGAAAAATGGGGTGGTCTGCCCATATCACAAACAAATCGACCGTCATATATGACCTAACATGTGCTAAAATGACGTAACAAACCAAAACTAATGTCAATGTCAATTTTCACAAACTTGAATGTGGGCACAAATCCATGTAACAATACATTTTAGCGAGACATGCTCATCTATTCATGCAAGGCAACCAAATTCAAATTTTAGTCAGGGGAGATTACACAGTACACTAATTTAATGTAAATGTTCAAGTAGTTACTTTCGCTTTGATCCAACCTGTAATGTTGTCCTAAATTGAGCTATGACAAAGCGTACACATTTCTTTAAATTTAATTGAACATAATTTTCGCATGCATATAGATCTTTAAAAACTATATAATTGCTCGATTTGGTTAGAGAATTTACATCTTTGAGACATTTTCCTCTGTAAATTACCATCACTACGATTTAGATTTAACTTCCTGTATACAAAACGTATTGTTAAATTCTTGTGATGACAAATTATCGAAGGCCAAAATACAGTTTTATTCTTTTAAAAGGGTTTTAATATTGCGACCTTGTTTTCTTACATTTTGAATAATACCAGAGAAAAATCGTATGCACTCATCTAGATAATGCTGAAAGGAATCCACCGTAGTACTCAATTAAATTCAATTCAATAAATTAATGAAATAAATAAGATGGGTTCAAATGAATCACGGGATCCCTGGGTGCCTATAGAGCACAACATGGGATCCCTGGGCGCCTATAGATCACGACATGGGATCCCAGAGCGCCTATATGTCACGCATAAAGATCACAACACGGGATCCCTGGGCGCTTATAGATCACAACACGGGATCCCTGAGCGCCTATATATCACAACATGGGATCCCTGGGCGCCTATACATCACAACGTGGGATCCCTGGGCGCCTATATATCACAAGATGGGATCCCTGGGCGCCTATATATCACACATGGGATCCTCTGTACGCATATATATCGCAACATGGGATCCCTGAGGGCATATAGATCACAACATGGGATCCCTGAGCGTCTATAGATCACAAGATGGAATCCATGGGCGCCTATAGATCACAACATGGGATCCCTGGGCGCCTATAGATCACAACATGTAATTCCTGGGCGTCTATAGATCACAACATAAATTATCATATGAAATGTGCAGCAGGTACGTTGTTATTGACGGTATTTTTTACATTTCTAATTCATAGCTCAACCATATTAGGCATATTAGGCCAGAAACCCGACATATTTGTTTTAATGCAATGTACATCTGTATTGTTTTGTTTGTTCTTACACCATAACTATGGTGCACGCTGCACAAGTCAATCCCTACCCCGCCCCACATCATCAAGACAGGGTGGGGTGTGTGAAGGGGTGGACGGGTTCAGTATCAGATTACTTCTTTCTTTAAAAATAACATTAATCCTAATCCATGTTGCGTGTGGCGAAGTGGGAGCAGTCATGGTGTAGGCGAGTGGTTGCCACATCTTTTTTAATTGCATGTGTTACTATGTTGTAAGTTTTGTTTAGTTTCACAACCGTAATTATGGTGCATCCTGCAATACTCGCCCCTCCACACCACCCACCATTAACCTCCCTCCACACCACCCACCATTAACCTCCCTCCACACCACCCACCATTTATCCAACTGTTAAAACAATAAGTTTACTTGTTCACTTCGAAATGACATGCAATTATTATATATTTTATCAGAAAAATCTGCCATTTTTGGTCAAAACATGAACTGAACAGTAAATATAAAATCAATATTGATGTCATTATTAACTCTATGGCTTACGTTACTAAATCTAACGTAAAACATCTGTCTCTTGTTTCGCGGTGATTTAACACAAAACTAATTAGTAATAGCACATCATCCATTACAAAGACACCATGTTCAAACATTAATTGTCACTGATGAGAAAAGGAAAACTTAAAACTTAAGTAAATATACCATCGCAAACGACAAGTTTACCTCTGAGTTTGGTCACAATCCGTAATCAAATATAGACAGGATAATTTTTGCGAACAGTAAATCCAAAAATCGCACCATTCTGATTTTCGTCACGTCCCTGTCAGAAAGGTTAAACAAACAGAAAATAATACGCCTAAAACTTTTCCCTTTTCATCTTTCACGAAATTACAATCCAATTTTATCTCTTTTAAACATTTCATTTGTTATGGCAAATAAAGGCACAAGGCGTTTATTGAGGGATAGCTTACAGCTGTATGCGTACGTCCTATAAGACACGCACGTACATTTAAGCAGACGAACAAACAAACACGGACGATATAGAAACAGCAATTGATTAAAATGATATAGACCGTCAGGCAAGCATATTTTTGCTTGGTTAATAAAATAACATAATTCTAAAAGAGACAGCTCCAGCAATACAAACAATCACCTTGTGACGCCATTAATATATGTAATCAATGTCCTGGACTTCCTTCAACTTATTCGTTTTTTCTTTCTAAAGAGTGTGTAGTCGAGCTGGGGACTTAATATTCGTGACCTTTGTATAACTTAAAAGCTACGCCATTATGGCTACCGTTACCATAATTTCGAAAACCGTTACAAATGTTATTATCGTATCGTACTGATCTACTTTTAAAATATAAACGTAATTTAAGAAATCTTCTGCGACAAGGACGGTTTATGATGACGTGATATACAAACTTCGTAAGACCCTTGGTCATGATTACTTTCATACAAACCTTAATTAAACTTGTTTAAAGGTATCAAATGAAGTTATGATCCTCATAGACAGTAATCATATGACAGAGCGTGGGCCCTTTGATGACGTCTGCCTTAATCCTGCAAGGGATGGTAACATTAATGTTTGCTTTCAATCATGTCTTGTCGTACCCTTAAGGCTTACTACCATCAATTGCATATTAACCTCCGAGGTGTGTCAAATGTGGTTCATATTATAAAAAGTTATCACTCTTTTTTTGTTGGATATTACCTATTTCTATTCCAATAATGAGATGTGTGCATCCTAGAACCTGTTTTAAACTCCAAGCGGTATGTTTGCTCCTTTCCGGTCCAAGGCGGTACCCCTATTGTCAGGCGGTACCCCTATTCCCCCATTGTCAGGCGGTACCCCTATTGTCAGGCGGTACCCCTATTGTCAATAGTTTTTTGTTTGTGGTGTCGTATACTTTGCTTCTATGTTTCCTTGTGATTGTTGGTTTGTTGGTAGTTTTGACAGCGTGTTTTACGGTGACTGTATTCTGTGAGTATGTCCTGTTCGACAGTATATCTACTTCCCCTGTTACCAAGTCCAAATTGCAAGAAGTGTAACCTTTTATTGTTACAGAAATGCACGAAGGCGTCAACCAAAAGTATTAAAAGCATCGTTTATAATCTATTTAGACGAAGTGGACACAGGATGCAAGCCAGCATTAGCCGACAAGCTGTTTTCCAATTATACCGGCCTCATGTTTTCGATGGTCTCCCCTTTTCTCGTATTAATCGTTATCGCAGATGTCAATACGTTAAGTTTTGTTTACAAACATAAAATGGACATATAGTGCATATAGGATCTTAAACGAGTTCCCATTTCATGTAAGATTTATGAAACGAGTTATGAATTATTTTAATTTTAACGAGCATTTTGGCGAGTTAAAATTAAAAATAATTCATAACACGTTTCATAAATCTTATATGGAATGGGAACGAGTTTAAGATACTTTTTAACATATAACATTGCAATGAAATGAGTAAAAAATATTTCAGATGGACATAAAACCGCCACGACGTCAGACACACTTTAGCGCCAAAACGTCATAAAATCAGGCAGAACGTTATGTGACGTCGCAACGTCACGTCACACACAACGTTGTGTATCAAAGAGTTCGTTTTTTATCTCTTTACAAAAGGCGTTTTACGACGACTTTAACAAAATTGCACACTGATTTGTACAACTTTCATTAGCTAATATAAGCTGTGGTAAATACTAAGTTTATGACCTAGATCTAGATAACTTTATAATAAATAAAATAGTTTCAGTCAATAAAACCTGCGTAGTGTTACAGATTCAACTCAACCAATCAAAATCGTTCCAGGTTGTATTAAATGGAAATATAGTATTTTATGTCCGCTAGGATAGTATGTATGATTACACCGTCGACAAGACAACCATTCACACCTCCGAGTTAAAAAGTCCCCCAGTCGTACACAATGTACAGACAGTACCGTTATGATACCCTTGCTAACGGGAGCGTCAAAAGGTAGCAATCGCCATCGTACAATCGCGTATTGACGTTTACAAGTCGATGCTTGCGATTATCGCCATCGTATCACCGTACCATCGCGCATCTATTTCCATCGTACTATCGCCTTCATGCCATTGTGTCATTGGTACGATGACACAATGGCATGAATGGGATTTTCTGTATCATCTGTCTTTTACACTGCAGATGTATGCTAAAGCAAAGAAAAACTTATTTTCCTATTAAAAATTGCCTAAAATTGAGAAAAAATAGAATTATTTACTGTTTACCTTTTGTCTCTAGGTCCGTGAGCTTTCAGGGGAGATAATAAAGGCGTGAGACCTGATGGTTCGATGGCCCTAACGGAGCACCGTACTGAATACATCACAGAACGGCACGTCCCAACGACGACACTGAATACTTAACAAGCCAAGGATAGGGAGTTGAAATTGCATATGTTTTTTTTTGGTTCGCAACAGGATGTTAACTATATGCAAATACTCAACGTGTTCAACTCTACAAGCTGTTTAAACGTTCCTTAGAATCCTCATGGTATCCCTTAATATGTGTGCAAATTACGTTTTCTGTAAATATTAGCAGTCTATATAATACAGCAACACGAGTTCGTGAGTAGTTTGTTTGATCAATTATGATTCAATTATGATTCTATCCTGCACATGGTTTGCATATATACGGATATGGTGAGCCATCAGGGTCAAGACGTTAACAGCGTTACGTGTAAGCAAATCAAAATACACGTAACTTCAGCAACCAATGAAATGATGATAATAGTTCACGCGTAACCAAACTGTGTAACGTGTTACCACAATTAATGTTACCCGTAACATCTGTTTAATTGTTACGTAAATCATCCGATCCTGGCTGGCACGGTAAATCCTCAGATACGTTTAAGTGTAACCAAAATCGTTTTTATTAAAGAAACTGGAAAAAAACTGGAAAATCAGTCAAGTATTTTAAGAATCGTTTGGTGCAATCTCATTAAAATCATATCATAATTACGCTTTGATACTCTCCGCTATAGTAGTGTAGAGTATCGTAGCGTGATAATGGGTTTGTTTTTAATGAGATTGTACTAATATCAGTTCATTGTTTTTTTAAAAACAAGTATTTTTATGTTGTATAATTATATCATTGGATTGGAAATAACTTAACTTAGAATTTGAGTCATAATTTATTGAAATCGGTCAAGCATTCTAAAAAGTTAAAGTTATGCAATTTCACTATGTTCAGTCGATGATGGGGCCCAAGAAAAAGAATTTTTTTTTACTTCCAAAAAATATTATCAGTCATAAAAAAATGTGTCTTGAAAAACATATTTTATTTTATCTCCAAGTGAGAACATACTGTTTTGACACATGAGTAAACCTGTTGATATGAATGTGATGTTGTACTTCCATTTAGTCCAGGAAAAATAGGATGGTTCACCGCTATCACTAAAAAATCAACCGTCATATATAACCGTACATGTGTTGAAAATGACGTAAAACACCACACAAATAAACAAACCAATATGTACACCCATTTGTTAAAACAAGATTATTTATATCATAAAATATGTCTAGAAAGTTTTTAATATATTAAAAGAACAATGCACAATGACTTCTAAGATGAATAAAATATGAGTTTTAAAATATGATTAATAACGAAAGTACTTATATTTGTCTTTGGTCATAACATACAAGCTAATCCACCGCAAGAAAATATAAGTTTTAGATACACGTATAATTTAAACAGCTCATATTTATCCCATGGTTAGACAACATATGTAGCTAGACCACCATGAGAAAACATAAGTTTTAATTTTACAATTGCATGAGATGATAGTTTAGTAGTTGAATTGGTGAAGTGATGATGATCGTCTAATTTCGATTGGGAGAGTGTTCAATTCTTTAGAACCACATACACAAAAAATAATTATCATAGCAAGCTGTATGTTATCTGGGAATATGCACGTTTTCATTTTTTATTAGAGCGTAGTTTTAGTTTAAACATGTTTATTTTACACCGATTGGGAAACAAGTTATAGCAACTTAGATTAATCACTCTCGATGGCTTGCTGGGTAGTACCAGTACTAAGCAGTGTGGATTAATTATCTTGCTCAGGGATAAATAACGTGGCCGCGGCGAGGATCGAACTCACGACCTCTCGATCTGGAATTCGGCGCTCTACCACTGCAACACGCACTCCGCGTAGTTTTCGCTCAAGCATTATTGATATGCTGATATATTCTGGTGTTCGACCATTTCATGATTTGTAAACCATAAGGCATGTGCGATATTGAACACGTTTAGGGAATGATAACAAATTTAAATCTTTAAACATTTGCTCAGATGATGTTAAAAAATCAGCTTTTAAAATAAGCCTTGCAGCTTGTGTTTAATTATGCGGTATTTGAGCTGAAACATTTTCCCCGAAGAATACAGCCGTAGTCCAACATCGGTAGTATATTAGAGTTATAGTATGTCTTTAAACTATCTTGGGTGACATATTTAGATAATAGTTTTATCAAGGTAATCTTTCTTGAAATATTAGCTCATTGGTATTTCAACAGTTGAAACGCAAATTTCAAACTGGCCCTTGTTCCCTTCCGCTTGTACAATGACGTAAAAAGAGCTGATTTTGCGAATGAGGAATATTTCCTACCATATACTTACCATATTGCTATTGCTAAATTTGTTTTCACTTTGCCATTTTTTGTTGTTGAGTTTTTGTTGTAATTTCTACACTTGCCAGTCAGTTCAGATAATTTGTCCCCACTGTCCAAATCCTAGTAACTAATTTTCACCGTTCCATAAAGCCTACGTCATCCCCACTCTATTTATTGTCTTCTTGCATATCATATAGACACGAGAGCACACAAACGACAGTTGTTAACGATAGAAGGCTGTCGTAACAGCAACTCCATATGCACCTGGCAACACATGGTTGGCTGTAATAAACACAACTCCGTCATTTGATTAATCAATGAACTCATCATACAGATAGAAGACATGCAATAGGTAGTCTGTAATCTTGGAGATAGATAGCTGTCTCCCGAGACTAAAGGAAGACAGCACATGCTTACGCGGGGCCTCGTAAATCTTACACAGCTAAGAAAAATCATGGTTTAAAATTAAGTTTCGGATTTGTGCTTTACCCATTAAAATATTTGTTCTTTTACTGCATGTGAAAGATTAATTGAGAGAATTAGTAATGAGAATAATTTGTAATCTTCAAACTGTCTTTTATTGGTTTCTGTATTTTTTATTAAAATACTTTGTAAACGATATAATCAGTTTCCCCGTATATTGTAAATGTGCATTCGGCCATTGTTAAGCACACACACACCCTGTGCCATTATACTCGTTTTATAATAAATATAACAATGCAATTGTATAAATCTTATTTATTTTTCGAAGTGCCCTTTCCTTGTTGTGCTCTTCCATTGCTTAAAGGTTTCCATTTCATTCAGGTTGGTGTATCAGCCATTGTTTTAAATCGAGTTGATTGTAGTAGAGGATACAATATACATGTAATTGTACAAGTGTCACAGAAAAAAAAAGACAATTATAATTTGAAATAAAACCGATATTTTTCATGTCTTTGTATATTTGTTTCTATGGTGTTTTACGTCATTTTCAACACATGTAAGGTTATATATGATGGTCGGTTATTTTTTTTGTTTTGTTTTGATAAAGGCAGATTACCTACTTTTCCTGGGTAGAACCAGTACTGTACACCTCCCACCATCCGTAAGAATCGACACTTCCTCACTTACAAGTCGAGCTCCGAGTGGGATTCAAACCCGCAGCGGTGAGAGGCGAGAAGGTTTACAGCGTAACGTCGTTAACCCCTCGGCCACGGATGCGCACTTTGTCTTTGTATAATACCATATGATGGCCCACCACTCATTCTCCGTGTAATATATGTGTGGTAGTCCGGTGGTGTCAGTCATCAAGTACGTGTTTTAAAGTACATATATGTGTGGTGGTCCGGTGGTGTCAGTCATCAAGTACGTGTTTTAAAGTACATATATGTGTGGTATTCCGGTGGTGTCAATCATCAAGTACGTGTTTTAAAGTACATATATGTGTGGTGGTCCGGTGGTGTCAGTCATCGAGTACGTGTTTTAAAGTACATATATGTGTGGTATTCCGGTGGTGTCAGTTATCAAGTACTATTTTAAAGTACATACATGCGTGGTGGTCCGGTGGTGTCAGTCATCAAGTACGTGTTTTAAAGTACATATACGACATTGTTCCATCCAAATTGTACTATATTTATTACATAATTTATTTGTACGACTATGTGCATTACTTTATGTTCCTTAATTAATACCATACTTCAAACGGATGATTGAATTTATTGTCGTGGTCAGTAAAATGTTCAAAATTTCGCCAAAGGCTGCTCTAAGCTTCAATAAAAAAAGACCCACGGCCTGTTGTAGAAGACCCAACTAAACATGTTAAAAGTGAAATGGAGAGACCCGGTCCGGAAGTTTCCTGATCCATATCCAAAGACATCACGTAGATCTACAGCTCGGGTAAGAATTACATAATTCCATGTTAATGCGACATAACTATTTAATTTTACTTTTCATTGAAATCGTTTGTATTTTAGAGATCGTCACTTTTCATTCCGTTGGATATACTACCTATTTTCGTTGTTAAAGTTTCAGTTGAGACATTTAGACCTGAGTGTTGGGGCTTATTGTTATCTTCGTTCATATTAACGGATAGTTTTTCCTTCAGAAATATTCACAATACGCTACTTTATTCTAAATTCTACATAATCCCACAGAAAGTCGAGCTTAGACTGGTTAAATATCTGTAAACAAGGAGAAGCACTGGCTTTTCACACGTACTTGTTCTCGAGTACCAGTCTGAAGACGACAGTCATGTGACAATGGCGGACGTTATACACCCAAAAGATCGGAAAGTGGTCTCATCCATTCAAACACTTTAAGAATCACTCATTTGAAGACTGAACATTTCAATAGAGATTGTTCCAATGGCATTACGAGTGATTCTTATATATCCTAAACCCGAATTTACTCGTATCACTCACTGACAGTAGTGATCTAGAATTGGTGACTGGATAACATACGGCCTTGCAGATTTTGCTAAATGAAACTAAAACGCACTAAATCAGAAGCAAAAGTCTTCTGGGATTCGGATACACTAGTTTTGAATGCCAGTACTCTTAAGATCTCGTAACCAAAGATCACCGCCAAAGATTTCAGAAGTGATCTCATACATGCACTCTTCTGCATAATTGTAAGTAAAAGCAAACATGGTCAATTAGCAATCAATCTCTGGTGCACGACAGGTAAATTGCCTATGTTTATTTTCTGTCTAAATCCTAATGTTCACAAGCTAATCACGTTTCTAAGTTTACCTTGAAATATGATTTAATGTTTTATCCGCATAAATTAGTTGTTTATCTAATAGCAAATAGACAGTGCAAATAACATTACATCATACATGGCATATTGCGTGAATCAACATTAGCAGGTTTTTTGTCGCCAAATTCACCAGATCTATGACGTTAGCATTTATGACTCTCCTGTACTCACATGTCGTAATCAAATATTGCAGTGCTGTTAGAACTACATAGTTAATTCAATAAATCAGCAGATTGTTTTTGGTTATATCAGCAAAAATACTATATCACTATAGAAATGTACTCTCTGTGTGTGTGTGTGTGCGTGTGTGTGTGCGTGTGCGTGTGTGTTTTAAGGTTTACAGTCCCTCCGCCATTTAACCAATAAGACATCCTAAAGGAAAAGGGGACAATAGAGTTTGGACTGTAAGAGTACGATTAATGCTCCCTTTTTTATAGGTTAAATTACACCAATTAGACCAGATATACCTGCCTGATGCAATCGAAAGTAGTTCTACACAAAGAGAGTTTGTCGTTTTTCTCAGAACCTTTTTAGTGCAGTTTCCTGCTGTTTTTGGGATGTAACTGTGCATCTCATCATGATTTTGGTAGTTTTAGATATGAATGTAAAAAGTGAAAGTAGACTGGGGTTGAATGAGTTAGGGGCTGAGCTAATGTTGAGATTCGTTTGGTAAACTTAATAACAATTATTTCTTATAAGTAACTTAACACCCATTTTCTTGTTGATATTCAATAGCAGACATGTTTGGTTTCATGAAAATGTAAGTTTTCAAATATCCATTCGAGGTTTGTGTTTCCCAATATCCATACAGGTTTGTGTTTTCTACAGGTCTTCACACATTTTCATTTTACTAACAATCGAAGAAATCTTGAGTGTATTTAGACCTTATAGATCTAAATTAACTAAAGTTTTAAGAAATGTCAGTAAGGCACTCTTGCTGATGTTATCGCCTCGCCTGACTTTTATAAAACATATTTATCTTATCTTTTTTTTAAAAACTCTTTTGTGACTTATTAAAACACCACACTTCTACTACAAAATACAAATCACATCTCTATTTGTAGTGTAAGATAAACTATTATTCCACTGATATCTTGTGTTTATGACGCAATAATTCAAGCGCGAACTGCTGTGTTCGTTCACGGGCTCGCTCACTTGAATTATTTCATCAAATTCGAAACCTAAAGTTGAATACACTCTGTAGTCAAGTGATGAGAAATACAAAGACTAGACTTTGCCGAGTTGATATGAAACTAGAAATGTGTCCGAGTTGATATGAAACTAGAAATGTGTCCAACTGAAAGCTTGAAGAAAACAGGGTTGCAACTCGACCAGTTTGATTTTGACGTGGAATCAATACGCATCTTAGGCATCCTGTAAAGTTTCCAAAGATCCGGTTGAAAACTGCAGCAGAAGATAGACACACACACACTTTACGGGACGGACGGACGTTCAGACGGACGGACGAACAGACAGACAGACGGAGATGGATATTGTTATAAGCTTCCTCACCATTCGGTGGTAGGGGCATAACAATCCGTATTCAGTTTGTATATATAAACTTCGTCTTTCAATACTTAATATATGACAATACGGACACCTCACCATTACTGAACATACAGTTGTTACATAAGTCACAGTAGCTGTTTATTTTGCATTTAAAAGGCATGTTCCAATGGTATGATACCTATTAGGGAGATTAACAATGACTGTTCAGCTTTTATCATCTTAAACACAATTACAGACAATTATACATACAGGATTTTATGAATAAATAATTGTGTGATGATTTTATATATAATATACATTTAAACCGGCTTCTATAATTCTGTGAAAAATGGTGTTTGCATGATATGTGCTTTTTCTTTTATTGCTATGCGTATGTATGTGTATGTATGCGTATGTATGCGTATGTATGTGTATGTATGCGTATGTTTGTGTATGTATGTATGCGTATGTATGCGTATGTATGCGTATGTATGTATGCGTATGTATGCGTATGTATGCGTATGTATGCGTATGTATGCGTATGTATGCGTATGTATGCGTATGTATGCGTATGTATGCGTATGTATGTGTATGTTGTGTATGTTGTGTATGTATGCGTATGTATGCGTTTGTATGCGTATGTATGCGTATGTGTGCGTATGTATGCGTATGTATGCGTATGTATGCGTAGCGTATGTGTGCGTATGTGTGCGTATGTATGCGTATGTATGCGTATGTGTGCGTATGTATGCGTATGTATGCGTATGTATGTATGCGTATGTATGTGTATGTATGTGTATGTATGCATGCGTATGTATGCGTATGTATGTGTATGTATGTGTATGTACGTGTATGTATGCGTATGTATGTGTATGTATGCGTATGTATGTGTATGTAAACAAGGAGAAGTTAATAAACTATTAACCTTAACACTTAACTACAGTAACTAACCTTATGATAAACCCACCCGTTCAAATACCATATAGTAATACATCAGCTAAAGGACAACCAATGCATCTTTCATAACGTTAACACGTATAATGTCCTACTAGAGACTCTCCAGCCAAAATACTAAAGACAAACATCATTCGCTATGCGTCTGGATAGATGAATGTTTACATATTCAAGTATACCCTCCAGTCGCACGAGTGTCATATTTTGGTTAATAAGAACGCCGTTTTAATATGGGTTTATTTTAATGGTATAACGGTGTTTACTCCAGTTACACGAATCCGTTTTTATTCAAATACGTATTAAGTGGCCATCATCTTTTGATTTCGATTGCTAATAATTTAACAAACATGCACGAAATGAAAGGCACTACCGACTTAAAAGCAATACCACACACACTATAGTGGCTCAGCCTTTCCAATTACTGAGGTACCACACACACTATAGTGGCTCAGCCTTTCCAATTACTGAGGTACCACACACACTATAGTGGCTCAGCCTTTCCAATTACTGAGGTACCACACACACTATAGTGGTTCAGCCTTTCCAATTACTGAGGTACCACACACACTATAGTGGCTCAGCCTTTCCATTTACTGAGGTACCACACATACTATAGTGGTTCAGCCTTTCCAATTACTGAGGTACCACACACACTATAGTGGTTCAGCCTTTCCAATTACTGAGGTACCACACACACTTTAGTGGCTCAGCCTTTCCAATTACTGAGGTACCACACACACTATAGTGGCTCAGCCTTTCCAATTACTGAGGTACCACTCACACTATAGTGGTTCAGCCTTTCCAATTACTGAGGTACCACACTTTCCAATTACTGAGGGTACACACACACTATAGTGGTTCAGCCTTTCCAATTACTGAGGTACCACACACACTATAGTAGCTCAGCCTTCCAATTATTGAGGGTACCACACACACTATAGTAGCTCTGCTTTTCCAATTACTGAGGTACCACACACACTATAGTGGCTCAGCTTTTCCAATTACTGAGGTACCACACACACTATAGTGGCTCAGCCTTTCCAATTACTGAGGTACCACACACACTATAGTGGCTCAGCCTTTCCAATTACTGAGGTACCACACACACTATAGTGGTTCAGCCTTTCCAATTACTGAGGTACCACACTTTCCAATTACTGAGGTACCACACACACTATAGTGGTTCAGCCTTTCCAATTACTGAGGTACCACACACACTATAGTAGCTCAGCCTTCCCAATTATTGAGGTACCACACACACTATAGTAGCTCAGCTTTTCCAATTACTGAGGTACCACACACACTATAGTGGCTCAGCTTTTCCAATTACTGAGGTACCACACACACTATAGTGGCTCAGCTTTTCCAATTACTGAGGTACCACACACACTATAGTAGCTCAGCCTTCCCAATTATTGAGGTACCACACACACTATAGTGGCTCAGCTTTTCCAATTACTGAGGTACCACACACACTATAGTGGCTCAGCCTTTCCAATTACTGAGGTACCACACACACTATAGTGGCTCAGCCTTACTGAGGAGCTAACTGTGATAACTAGACTAAATTACAGAAAAACATGAACTTTATACTGAAATACAAACAAAATTACGTTAATATTATCAACACGAGTTATACAAACGCATTATTTTTCTTTTAAAAAAATCATTTTCAGCTGTCATTGAACATAACATCCGTGCTCTTCATACGGTATGTATACAATTATAAAATTATGTTATAAAATAATGTTATGTTATGCTTTTTTTATGTATACTAGTCAAAATTCCTAAGTGACTTAAAGAACTTTGTCAATAATAGTCTCATTGTTAGTCACTTTAAACCACGACTGACTGGATTGTTTTTTATATAATATAAAAATCGTGATAGGAGACACGATTGAACTGCAAAATAACGGATTTAAATCGCATGCTCTGATCGCATGAACACATGTTAAAGCTTTAAAGTAGATGTGTTTTTTTCTTAGAAACGAATTGTAACAATTAGGCCATGATCCATAAATTTTTTTGTTACCATCTCAAGGGACAAATTCTTACTAGTACCATGTTATTGAGTACCTTGTAGAGAAACAAAATAGCCATGATAACAGTGTGAACAAGGTAGCTGATTAGAGTTATCTCCCCCTTTTGAATAACAATCTGGTTTCTTTTAGGTCTAATACTTTGCATGTTTAATAAGGTTAGGGTCCTCTTAAAAAATCTTCTTTAAAACCGTAAAAGCTAAAGGTCTAATATTATGCATGCAACATAAGCTTATGGTTCACTAGCAAATTTGTTAAATTGGTGACCCAGTGTCATATATGGCCCCGCCCCAGATGTAATATATTTACATAGTCATATAGAAAAATCTTTAAAAAATGTTCTCTGAAAAATCTAAATAAAGAGCCAGCGGTCTAATATGTTGCATGTAAAATATTAAGCTTATGGTTCTCTACCAGTTTTATTCAAATCATGACCCTGTATGTGGCTCGGTCCCGGGGGTCACAGTTTTACAAAGAGTTCGATATGAAAGACTATATGCATCTTTTTCTCTAAAACTACAAGAGCTAGAAGTCTAAAAAGTTTCATGCAGCGTAAGATTATTATCCCCTACCAAGTTATTTTTAAATGGCGACCCGGCGGTCACACTATTACATTGATTTATTCAGAAAAAATGGTGACAATGGGGTCAAATATAACCCCTACAGGTTCTCAGTTTTACGTAGATTTTTATAAAAAATAAAATAAAATGCTTTTGTTATTTAAGAACATGAGAGCACTTTGAGACAAGGCCAGTGTGTCTATTGTTTATGGCTTATAGTTTTACACTTTTCATAAAATCACATCAAATTTTATTAAGAATGGACTTTTTGATAAGTTATTACATTATAAAGACTTAAATAATTTAAAACATAAGTATATATCTATTTTAACGATGTTTACAAATCGCAGATTAAACAAATCAATGTAGTAAAATCACAAAGGAGGCACAGAATTTTCACCCCATGGCCAAAAAAGAAGGCATTTTACGGTTATATTGTTAATTTTTAGGTGTTTGCAATAAAAATGCACTCTTAACTGTAGTAGAACCGGTATGTCAGACATAGCTTGTAGAGTATGTCTGTAAATCTTACCGTGATTGCTAATTGTGAACTTCTTCTTTCGATTAAAGGGTTGTATTCTTCACAGAATGTGGTTTACCCTGTGGTTTAAACTGCGCTAGCCCAATTAAAACAGGTGATCTTCTCTGTCTCTATTATGTTACAATGAAAATTGTTCAGATATTGATGAAGCTATGCTTGTGTGGTGTTTAAAGTCATTTTTTGCCATTTTAGGCGATGTATGACGGTCGATTTGTTTTGGCAGACCACCCCCTTATTCCTGAGTAGAACTGTTTACCTTCCACCATCTGTAAGAATCACTTACAAGTTTATGAAGAAGATAAGCCTGGCCCTGAATACCTCTACAGTGTCGGTGTCGGTGGATTGGGCTGGAAGAAGATTCCACTCTCTCTTGTGCGTATCAGTTGTCTTATGGGGATCACTTACGGTGGATGCATTCTCTAGTGTAGGTCGTAACTTGTAGCATATGCGATATACTTCACTGGTTTGGTGCACTCACCGAAGTTACGTCTTATGAACCCCATGGTCCTGTTGAGCTTGGCTACTGTAGAATTGATGTGCTGCTTCCATGAGATGTCTTCGTTAAAAGTTACTCCAAGGTACGCGCTACTGTCCACTATTTCAAGTGTGTGGCCATGTAGTTGATAGGATGTGCTGATCAGCTGGCGCTTGTTTGTTGTTGCTCTGATAATTGTACAAATTTAATTTGCCAGTCTTTTCCCCATTTCTTAAGAGTTGATGTTTTGTTCTGAAGTAGTAGCGATACTCTGGGTACCAATCCTTATGTGTAAGCGTCTACAAAATGTTTTATCTTATATGTTATGCTATATTATAATATCAAGTAATATTATTTAAATAAGATAATATTTACTGGGTATTTTTTAACTGTATCGTATTATCCCAAAGTCTTAATTGCAACTCGACAAACATGAACTTGATGCCAACTTGCTAGATAAAATTGACCGTTGTGAACCCAGCTTCATGACTATAACCTTCATAACATTTTAACATTTTAGTTGTATGTATTTTAATGCAGTAACCCCGCTTGAGCCCATACAGCCTGCTGATGCAATGAATAAAACTAGTGTCTTGAAATCCAGAGGACCCTTGTTCAAGCCTCACTGGCGCCAGTAAATTTCGTCTGTGTATTCTTGGGCAATACACTACAGTTGCCATTGCAAGACACTTGCCCTTACCCTCGTCCTAGGATTGGGGCGTAAACAACATTTAATTTGGTTTCTTTAAAAGTGCATATTGAAAAGTCTCACCCACAAAATAACGGATAAAACTATGCATTTTCACTAAATATTTTGGAGTAAATATTCATACTGAGATAGATGACCAGTTAAAGGCAACTCAAGTATTTGTCATTGTCGGCATTGATACCCCTACTTTGGCAACAAACCTATTTTTTAGGTACCTGTCATTTAAGTTGCACTTGTATGCGCAAAATAAAAGAGTTGATACTTACTAACAGTCCCAATCCTAGATTAATCAGGTGCTATTGTAACAACTGCACCAATACTAACGACTAGTTGCCACGGTAAGTGGTAAGTACAGTGGTCTGGATATTACCCTTAAGATTCATCGTCGATTCTGTTTTGAGTATTGGCACAAAAATGCATAATAGTTTTACATTTCATATGAAAATTCTTCATAGCGATTTATGTGGGTGGGGTAATTCAGGTGTTAAAATCCTTAAACTAGAAATAGATTACTATTAAAAAGCGTTGAAATAAACATCTAATAAGATTTTGTTTTGTAATTTGCAATTTTTACTTTTAATTCATGTCTTTGTATGTAATACAGAACCCAAATGTTTAACAATAATAATTAGTAATGATTATTGAAATAGCGCATACACCTAAACTATAAGACCGAATTAAATGTTATGAAAAGCGTAAAACCGCACATTTCTAGAATCCTTTGACTGTTTGTGTCGTTTGTGCAATAGATGTCTATATCAGAAAAGTTTAATAATATTGATGTTGCAGTTACTGTGAGGAAGGCTTCTTCTTCCAGTTCAGCGTGTACATAACTGAACAAACATATGCAATGTAATGAACGATTGAACGTTGCAAAGTACATCATTTCATTCATTTATACTAAAAATCCCTACTTCATATAATAATATCATTTAAATCATTGTAGAAAGGTTGTAAATTATTGATTCTTATAAGTTTACACATATAATGTAAACAATATCGATTAAACCAAATGCATACAAAATGTGTCAATAGTGGGTGGGGGTAAATTGACTACAATTTGCAGCAATTGAAATAGAGATTTGAAACAGAATTCTATGCTAAACAGAGCTTATAAGCTCATTATAGAACGAAAATAATTGTAAACTTAATTGAATCTTTTAAAATACCTCAAAAAGTATTCACATTAGCATGACATGTAAAAATTAACGTCAAACAATTACATGAAAGCGCTACAATGATAACCTGTTAATGTTCGATTTTTTTTTATATAAGCTACCTGTTCCAGATTGCTATCATGGAAAAATGTAACCAAAATACTTTGCTCTTTTCAAAAAGTGATGGTAGAATTTGTCCCTTGAGTTGGTAACAATATCGAACATGTTGAGTCCTGGCTCAAGGCCTAAATGATACAACTGGGTACTTAGGCATTGTGTTAAGTATGTGTAGGCATAATGTTGTCACATTTATCAACGTTGCGTTTATTTACACTGAAAGTTATTGATGTGTAAACTATGAAAGGTCATTGACGGTTATAAACATGCTTACATACTCGTTCAAACTATCTCTAAGAATATACTCTAACTGTTATATTTACTATAATATCTTTAAGACATTCAGGAACCGTTTCACATACTTTTCTTTTTTCAAAGCTTTTCTCTGAAAACGCAATAGCATTTACAGTAGCCTTGAGTCTATCAATATGTTCTGTTATGGTTTTGTTGTAATTGAGAGCACAATTGTTATTTTACAACATCTCTCTAAACTAATCTGCTTGATAGTCTGATCCTTCCAATTTCCGCCATTTCCAATATGTCCTTATCAGTGATAATTAAGTATTGAACTATCAAGGCATGATCTCGTTTGCCGTGAGTTTGCGAAGTTCAATTTTAAAACGATCAGTCCTGTTTCATATCAGCACATAACATATATTGAAACACTCATTTCGCACTCGCGCGTGCGTGCGCGCGCAAGAGAGAGAGAGAGAGAGAGAGACAGAGAGAGAGAGAGAGAGAGAGACAGAGAGACCAAAAATAAATCATAAAGTAATGTAAACAAAATCATCAATAGAGTTATTCTGACAAATAAAACATCTGTCGGAAAATAAAAACAAGAGGTCCAATTGGCCCTGAGTCGCTCAGCTGAGAAGACGAAAAGTAGTTAACAAGTGCAATTAATTACTAGATTGAAAACTTGGTACATTCATTCATTCATTATCTTTATTTCCTCCTTACAGGAGATTTTGAAAACAATCACATATTATATACAATATACATAATTAACATAGTGAGAATTGAAAACATATTATAATACATGTCAGTGACAAAACAAATCAATGGTGATTTTTACGCATACATATCCATATACAAACGTAATGCTAGTAACGCTCATTTGCTAATAAAAAAACACAAAAAAAACAACAACCACAGATTAACACATACGTTTCTTTTCTTTTTTTTTAAGCTATGACTGAGACACAATTGGTGACATAATTAAATGCCACTTTTGTGAATATGTACATGTTAGGACAGCTTCTGTTTAGCAAGGACACACATCGGCCACTAATAACTTTCACCAGGAATGATTCATAGTCGCAAGACTCTAATTCATTTCTAGTTTCAAGTCCACAACTATTTTGAACTTCTTTGAGAAAGTTCAGCTTTATGGCACTGAACATTTCACACGCAGTTAGCGCGTGATACAAGGTATCGTTACACAGAAGAGTACAAACAGGGCATCTGCTCTCTGTCTTCTGAGGTGTATGAGCCCAAACTTTAGCAATAGCATGAGCACGGTAAAGATCAGAGTGAGATTTAGCTAATTTCCAGACGATTGATGGTTCAATTGAGGTATGAATTTTACGAAATAAGCAAAAATCGTTATCGGAAAATATACGGGATTGCCATAGTAAAGTTTCCTTTTGTTTGATAGCTTTAGATACTGACATCTTCCACGCTAATTTACTTGGGAGTTGTTGGTATTTTAACAAGTAGTCATTAACGATATATGTAAGCTCATAGTAATTAAGTACGTTACAAATATCTGGAATAAAGCCATACATACGGCGGTTCATGTTGGATATGTATAAAAGGTACCGTCTTAGGAACAACATATGAGAGATGGAATATGTTGGTAAGCTGAGTAGTTTGTGAAGAAACATTAACTTTCTTTTATTAATTTCAGAAGTTATACGAAATAAGCCAACCATTGCCTCACACATATCAGATCTTGTATTTACATAAAAAGCTTGTATTTTCTTTACAACAAAATGTTGTAGACGATTTAGCATGTCAATTTCTTTTTGGGTAAGTCCATTCCAAAGTTCGCAGCCATATAATACAGTAGGAATGATGACCTTACAGTATAAATTGACAGAGTTAATAGGATTTAAACCATAAGGATGGACACCTAAAACATTCATCGCATAGAACGCGTTTCTCCCCTTCTGACATCGTTCTTCAATTCTAAGATTCATTTTCAAATTCGATTGCAAACGCATACCAAGATGTACTGCTGTATTCACCTTGGTCAGATTCTCAGTTCCAACTAGAATAATAGGTGGTTGAAGAGTCGCTCACCTGAGAAGACGAAAAGTAGTTAACAAGTGCAATTAATTACTAGATTGAAAACTTGGTACGACATAAGGTAAAGTTGCAAAACTTGGTTCTTCGTATTTACAGAGAATGTTTGTATGGAAATGGACGGATAGAAAACCCCTGGGGCGCAGTCATTTTTTAAGCGGTCACAATAAAAAATACATGCATTTGTTTTAGTACGTATGCTTTGATGCAAGCATGCAGATCACGTGATAAGTGCTTTAGATGAATCAGTTTTGTCATTTACCATAAGCACGAAGAAGCCATGTTGGATTTGTTTGTTTTGATGACTATACGCCAGTAATATATGTACCAGACTTGTATCTATATGATATTTTTTAACTTTCTGCACGATTCGACCAATAATGTCCATTTCTATCATACATTTCCTACAGATTTTTCAATCAGGTATAATTAAGGATTGGTCTCTCGCTGCATGTTCTCAGTTGCCGAGATTTCTTAATTGGCTTTAGATTGCCTTTCTCTTACATGAACATATGACAAACTCATGAATATCTAGACTACTGAAAAACACCCTTTACCAGCTATTTGGTCAATTTGTGACATTTTCTGCATTTTTAAGAGAGTTTATGTGACTTTTGTGAATAGCTATATATTTTAAAATGAAGTATTTATTATTTTCTGTATGCAATAAGAAGGTAATTGACAATGTTATATTCTCGACGCCTGTGGAGTTAATCTATTGCTTTTACGAGAAATATTCCGCGAAGTGAGCAGTATCTTATAGGGATGGGTTAGTACTGAACCAGAACCATTATTTAACAGAACGGTCTGTTGGTTCCTAATCGTATTATCTGGGATTGTTTTACTTGTAGTTTACAGTGAATGTAAAAACGTACTAAGGACATGCATTATTATATAAGTTGACGTAAAACATCCATGGCAATTTCGTTTTGAACTTGACGGATGCCATATATAGTGGTCATATACCTGCAACAAACTACGCCCAATTTCGTCATCAAAACGGCAATCAGTGTGACTGTGCGTGTATGTGCTATCAATGGTGATATTTGCACTGAGCAGATTGCTCAAACTTCTTCAAACGGGAATTGTAACACACTTAAGTGGTCAATATATTTGCATTATGTTTTCGTCGCATTAACAGATAATCATATTTGATTTCACTTGATTATGTGTCAAAATCGGATACAATTCACTAAATACTGAAATAAAGTTGAAGATGAGAGTGTTCGTAAACCTTTAATCTATAATTTAATTTTATTGACTGCTGATAACGCGTACAATTCAACAGGAAGTCGGGTTGTGTTTCATGTTTTGTCCGAATTTATGGTCAGTAAACATGAATATCTAGGAAGGCATTCCTATGTGATGAGGCGTCCTATGATCATGATGATGTGCAAATCATTTCTAATCAAAGTTTCAAAATATCATTAACTGTAACTACTTTGTGTGTGTAAAATGTTACAACCAAGTGGGTTTTTGATGTTTGCTATAAAATAAAAGTAAAACAGTCTGACGTATTGGTTGGCGCTTTTTTATGATAGTTTTTATCCAAGTCAGGCGACTTTACTAAAATGTTACCAAAACTGAATACATTTTGGATGATATTGCACATGAGATATAAAAAAGAATGTCCCGTGCATGTTCCATTACTGTGTATTTCTCAAGCCCGTCATTTATTAAACATGGCCGCAACAGCGATGCCTACATTTTACCTAAAGTTATAACGGAAACGGATTTGCTTTTCTGTAAGCGTTTTCCATATAGAGAGGATCAAAATGTTTCATATTAATGATGGAAGTGGGTTATGCAATTCATAGGCCAAAAGTTATTTGATAAAAATAATTACAAAATGTGATTACATTTATCACATTAAAACATTATAACAATTAGGGGAAAAAAATCCATAAAGGCAAAAGTTATATAAGTAGTTTAAAAAGATTTAAAAAAAACAACGGAAAAACACACACACAAAATAAATACAACAAACCATGTGTATTACACATTTATAACATGTAATAGCTTCTTTCAAGAAGATGCTCAAATGTGTTGCGCATTCATCACACTATCCACGTGTCTCTACTGTCACCTCCCACTCGCACACTTTAATACCAATTTGCACACTTCAAAGACAACTCGCATCGTGTATCGTCAGGAATATACAGTTAACACTCACGATTGGAGAACTTTTTAAGAATATTATATAAGTATGTTATAAAATTATTGTGCGAATTGATGTAAAATTACTAATATGAGATATTTAAACAAAACGACACAATGCATGCAGTTGACACTACTTAAGAAATTCAAAGGATATAAGTGCACTTATAAAGCCTTTTTTTTACCGCTTTGACTTGAAATGGACAGGCGTATTATTCAAAATGTACGACGTCCGTGTCAGAGTCTTCTCACTTTTTATATGTTAACAATTTGGCTTAACTACACCGGTCAATTGTGCTCATCTTGTCTGTCAATAGTCATGAAGAGTCGGTACATAAAACAAATAAAAACGACACACATTTTCTCAAAGTGACAGTCACCACTATTGGATTTAAATTCAATTTTATATCCCTACCGCAAAGCTCAAAGCAAAGTTGAAATAGCAATAAACAAAGTATTAAACACGCTTAAATCAATTAATATCTGAATAAAATCACATGAATAGTTTTAAATACAAGTTGATGTGTCGATGTATGGTCCAATGATAATGCAAAGCAAATATGGGCACAAAAGTCGGGATTTAGTGACCTACTCCATTTTCTGGCTTTTCCCATGTGTGATTAAAATATATCGGTTCTACTACCATATCTAATGCTAATAAGGGTTAAACGACAAAAACTCATGTCAAATCGTCTTTCTAATTCAAACCTGTTTATGAGTGGTGTTTCCGAATCACTGAGCAATCTGTTTTGATTAATGATGGAATAATTCTCCCATGACAGACCTATTCGTTTCGCCCTATTGTAGTCTGAATCGGTTTAAAATCAGCCGACATTATCCCGCCAGCTGGGCAAGTCGTCATGGTACCCCACGGATGCTCGTGCAGATTTACTCGCGCGCTTGGAAAAACTATTTCTATAAGCAGACGACAAATTGTTCATATTGTCAAGTTCTTACCAAACGCGTTCTGATTGGTTTATTATGCTAATGTTACTTAAACAAATTTGCATACTGTTGAATTTATTGCCTAAGAAGTGTCATTCTGTGACGAACAAGTCTTTTAGATACAAATGAATTCTTCGGTCGAAGCCGATTAGTGACTTAAAGAAAACACATCATCTTCGATTTTCGTTTTGAGACACTTGAATATTTCTCTTCACGTCCCAATTGTAATGATTCGCCATGCAATATGGATAATAAAAGAAATGTTAATTTAAGTTCAATCTTTTTAATACTTTATGGTAATGTGTACACTTGTTAAAAAGCAACATTAGCAATCTGCAAATCCTTGGTGTAGTTCGTTACCTGTTTTCATTTCAATATTTATAACGGAACACAATCGTGGGTGCCTGTCGGTTGTAAGACGTTCAGGGTTAACCCTAACGAACGCCGAGCTACGAACTCCGCGCTAACTTCCCATTTTTTTTAAAAATTGACAACATGATTTGGTCTCACATTAATATACGCTATGATTAATTGTATATATATAGCTATAGGTAGAAAACATTCGAGCAATACTATTTTGACATGTTAAATAGCTTGGAGTTTTGAAACCGCGATAATGAAAAAAAAATGCATTGTAACATTTATAATGTATATGTCTTAGAACTTTCGTAAGGATATAGTTTTGAATTTTTTTGTAATCTAAACAAATAAATAATAATTTAATCATACGGTAAATGTTGGAAAGAACTGAGAGTATAGACAAACCCTTTTACTACCAAATGTTCCTTTATTCTCGTGTAATCGCATCGGAGAATACGACACTTTTCTCATAAAGCATTTGTTCTTTCTAGACGAATGTTGTTTGATAACTATGGGCGTTAGTGATAACTATGGGCGATAGTACCTTACCGTACAATGGTAGGCTTATTTTGCTCCAATCGCTGTTGTTGGTGAGAACTCATGACGCTTGGTTTTCAAATTCGTTCATAAGTACATGATCATCTCTAAGCAAATGTTTTATTGTCGGCTGCATCTCTTGTGCTCGGTATAGTTGGGTTTGTGCATATGCGACCAAGTTTGACTCTCCTCGTAACTCCTGGTGTCACTTCTATAAACAATTCATCCATTAAGGCTCCAAATAGTCTACTTTAAAATAATTGCTATTTCTCTCTGTTTACATGGTATTTCTCTCGATTTAGTATTTCTCTCTATTTATAGTATTTCTCTCTATTTAGAATTTCTCTCTATTTATAGTATTAATCATTATTGATAATATTTCTCTCTATTTACCGTATTAGTCTCTATTGATAGTATTTCTCATTTATAGTATTTCTCTCTATTTATAGTATTTCTCATTTATAGTATTTATCTCTATTTATAGTATTTCTCTCTATTTCTAGTATTCATCTCAATTGATAGTATTTCTCATTTATAGTATTTCTCTCTATTGATAGTATTTCTCATTTATAGTATTTCTCTCTATTTATAGTATATCTCTCTATGTATTTCTCTCTATTTATAGTATTTCTCTCTATTTATAGTATTAATCTCTATTTATAGTATTTCTCATTTATAGTATTTCTCTCTATTGACATTATTTCTCATTTATAGTATTTCTCTCTATTGATAGTATTTCTCTGTATTTATAGTATTAACCTCTATTTATAGTATTTCTCTCTAGTGATAGTATTTCTTATTTATAGTATTTCTCTCTATTTATAGTATTTCCCTCTATTTATAGTATTTCCCTCTATTGACTCTATTTATAGTATTTCCCTCTATTTATAGTATTTCTCTCTATTTATAGTATTTCACTCTATTTACGACCTTGTCATTATCGTGTAGTATGTGTGTATGTACTCCTTGCACATTTAAACTGTACCAAATCACGTCAGATTGTGTTTATATACTCCTTCTTATAAACGACACATCACAACTAACTAAACAAAGATTATAACCAACTTACAAACCATTACAAAGTCAAAACTGGAAGTGTGCAGTCAAACTCGCATCATCAGCCTCATCACGAATATTGCATTGCTGTAAACTTTTATTTCATAAATGTGTTCAAACATCATAACTTTTTGTTTGAGAAGAAGTTAAAAGTTTGACATTTATGAGAAATTACAGAAAAAACAGCAATTTAAAAAATTACTGTTTCCCCATACAAATGCATGCACAATAGTCAACTATTTTTCATTTTTCATATTTTTGTTTTGCTATTTTTTGCCTTTGAGGAATTCAAACTCTGTTAGTGGAGGAGCCTTTTCATACAGATATAGCCCTTATTAATGCACGCATTTGCATATTTTAAGATGTGTTCTGCTAAATGTGTCCTTTCAACTTTTTAAATGAATGTTTCGTTCACTTCCGGGAAATTCGAATTTTAAACTACAAGGTTGTGGGAAGTTCCTATCAGTATCCATGCATATAGTGTTATTTAATAACGGTGTTTTAACTAATGATGTGTTATTTAATAACGGTGTATTAACTAAAGGTGTGTTATTTAATAACGGTGTATTAACAAATGGAGTGTTATTTAATAACGGTGTATTAACAAATGGTGTGTCATTTAATAACGGTGTATTAACTGAGGGTGTGTCATTTAATAACAGTGTATTAACTGATTGTATGTTATTTGATAATAGTGTATTAAATAATGGTGCGTTATTTTATATCGGTGAATTAACTGATGGTGTGTTATTTAATAACGGTGTATTAACTGATTGTATGTACTTTGATAACGCTGTATTAACTAATGGTGTGTTATTTAATAACGGTGTATTAACAAGTGGTGTGTTATTTAATAACGGTGTAATAACTAATTGTGAGTTATTTAATAACGGTGTATAAACAAATGGTGTGTTATTTAATAACGATGTATTAACCAATGGTGTGTTATTTAATAACGGTGTATTAACAAATGGAGTGTTATTTAATAACGGTGTATTAACAAATGGTGTGTCATTTAATAACGGTGTATTAACTGAGGGTGTGTCATTTAATAACGGTGTATTAACTGATTGTACGCTATTTGATAATAGTGTATTAAATAATGGTGCGTTATTTAATATCGGTGAATTAATTGATGGTGTCTTATTTAATAACGGTGTATTAACAAATGGTGTGTTATTTAATAATGGTGTATTAACCAATGGTGTGCTATTTAATGACGGTGTATTAACTAATGGTGTGTTATTTAATAACGGTGTATTAACTGAGGGTGTGTCATTTAATAACGGTGTATTAACTGAGGGTGTATCATTTAATAACGGTGTATTAACTGATTGTATGTTATTTGATAACGGTGTATTAAATAATGGTGCGTTATTTAATAATGGTGTATTAACCGATTGCATGTTATTTGTTTTAAATAATGGTGCGTTATTTAATAATGGTGTATTAACTGATGATGTGTTGTTTAATAACGGCGTCTTAACTGATGGTGTGTCATTTAATAACGACGTATTAACTGATGGTAAGATATTCAATAACAGTGTATTAACTGATGGTGTATTTTAATCACTGTGTATTAAATAATGGTGCGTTATTTAATAACGGTGTATTAATTAATGGTGCGTTCATTAATAACGGTGTATTAACTGATGCTGTGTCATTTAAAAACGGTGTATTAAATAATAGTGCTTTATTTAATAACGGTGTATTAACTGATGGTAACTTATTTAATAACGGACGGTGTATTAACTAATAGTGTGTTATTTAATAACGATGTATTAACTGATGGTAAGTTATTTAATAACACTGTATTAACTGATGGTGCGTTATTTAATAATGGTGTATTAATTAATGGTGTGTTATTTAATAACGGTTTATTAAATAATTGCGCTTTATTTAATAACGATGTATTAACTGATGATGCGTTATTTAATAACGATGTATTAACTGATGGTAAGTTATTTAATAAGAGTGTATTAACTGATGGTGTGTTATTTAATAACGGTGTATTAAATAATGGTGCGTTATTTAATAACGGTGTATTAATTAATGGTGTGTTCATTAAGAACGGTGTATTAACTGATGGTGTGTTATTTTATAACGATGTATTCAATAACGGTGCCTTATTTAATAACGGTGTATTAACTAATGGTACCGTATTTAATAACGGTGTATTAACTGATGGTGTGTCATTTAATAACTGTGCATTAAATAATGATGCCTTATTTAATAACGATGTATTAACTAATAGTGTGTTATTTAATAACGCTATATTGAATAATGATGCGTTATTTTATAACGGTGTATTAACTAATGGTGTGTTATTAAATAACGATGGTAAGCTATTTAATAACGGTGTATTAACTGATCTTGTGTTATTTAATAACGATGAATTAACTGATAGTAAGTTATTTAATAACGGCATATTAACTGATAGTGTGTTATTTAATAACTACATATTAAATAATGGTGCGTTAATTAATAACGGTGTATCAACTAATATTGTGTTATCTAATACCGGTGTATTAAATAATGGTGCGTTATTTAATAATGGCTTATTAAATAATGGTGCGTTACTTAATAACGGTGTATTAACTGATGGTGCGTTATTTAATAACGGTGTATTAACTGATGGTGCGTTAATTAATAACTGTGTATTAACTGATGGTGTGTTATTATTAACTAATATTGTGTTATTTAATAACGGTGTATTAAATAATGGTGCGTTATTTAAAAACCGTGTATTAACTGATGGCGTGTTATTTAATACGGTGTATTAACTGATTGTGCGTTATTTAATAACGGTATATTCACTAATGGTGGGTTATTTATTAACGGTGTATACCTAATGGTATGTTATTTAATAACGATGCATTAACCGATGATGTACCTACTCATGAATGAGTCACGATTGTCGAGTGCTTTTAATAATGAGCAAAGAAATAACACAACTAAAGGATACTTAACGAGTTCCCTTTTGTATTGAAGCATCATTGACTTACATGTTGCGGTAAAACACTGGCTGCATGCTTCTCTGCAACCAGATATAACCTCATTATAGCGGTAAAACACTGGCTGCATGCTTCTCTGCAACGAGATATAACCTCATTTCTAATATCTGATACGTTGTATAACGCTTCAAATGTAATATTTAATTTAATTGCGCATCCAATAATGAAATATTGAAATGAATAATGGTAAGACCGAACCATCACATCTGATTAAATAAGCCTTAAACCTGCAATTGTTGAAATACATTTAGGAACTATCAGAGCGTCTAATTTCGAATGAAATTTGGTAAATATAACATGATTTGAAAGTTATTTTCTCAAGATAGTGGGGGTAATATTGGAGAGGTTAGATTAATCCGATCAGCGATATTGCATCGTCTGTCGTGTTGAATTATATGAAACGTTTCGCTACAAGGGTTTAATGGTTACCGTATTTTTAAAACTTTTGGTCTGTGAAATAAGCTTGCAAATAAATTAAGCCCATTTTTTGATTGACGTGAAGAGGCTTCGATCGCTGTTTTAATATGTCTGCACGTGCACTTGTTTATTTAAAGTTTGTTTGTTTATGACCTTATCACACGCATAAAGTTTGTACGAGTATGTGTTATACGTTTTTTTTTTATCCTATAACAATAAAACAACTTTTGCCATGTAAATTTAATGTGTTAATAAGCTTACATATTGTTGAAATTGTTGTATATTTTGTTATCTCTTTTTTTTCACTATATTTTATAAACTGCTGAGATTGTATTAATCGTAGTATTGTGTTGGAATCATGTAAATGTGTGTTTATAGTTTAAGTCAATAAAAAAACTTCTTCTTCTTCTTCTTCTTCTTCTTCTTCTTCTTCTTCTTCTTCTTCTTCTTCTTCTAGTAAATTAACTACATATAGGAACATGTTATTACTAATGAACCATTCCCTAACTAGGCCAATATGAGCTGAACTCTGTGGCCCAATATGAACCAGCTGGTATTATTTATAAGCAATTAAGCAATATTGGCCCAGTTGGAAAGGGAAATGACAACCATAGTTACATGTTTTCAATAACCCTATATAAAGTTAATGCAGATTTGGAGATTATAATTTTAATATAAAATATATTTCCAATAAAACCTACTGTATTATCCTTAAATAAGTAATATAGTATATGTAATAATCAATCTAACCCCCTTCCTATTTCTAATATTATTACAGAAAATAATCACCAGACGACATCTAACCACATAAAACGAAGTCCGTTTATTCTACAGGTGTCCAGCGGAATTGAGCCTTTTGTATGGTTGTTACACAATTATCACCTTATACAGTAGTGAAATTACACCCAAAATTACTGGCCTCTCCTTGGGGCAGTAAATTCATTATAATAGTGGCGAAAGGTCCACCGTTCAGTTATTGTCAATAAGCGATCAGATACGGTAATGAAAATCACACCTTCAATGACAATAATAAATAGATCTGAGACGGAATCTTGTTCTGTTATGACAGAGTTAATTGCAAATCGTGTGTGCCCCTCACAGGTGGAATGGATTCGTATTGTAACAAGAGGGGGTGTTCATAAGTCCAAACGAGTCGTCCTGAACCGTGATGATTCGATTAAATTAGTGAAAGGAGCACAACCAATGGGCCATACGTGTTGAGTTTTAGTTAATTAAGATCAAAGAAGAGGAACAATTTGCACAGGATCTTAGGAATGCGGAAAGGTGGTCCAACCCGGTGGCCATTTTACACGTCTTTTTAAATAAAAAACAACAAAGCTGCTGCCGATTTGTTCTTAGTGAATATGCGTGGGTTGTTTTTTGATTATTTTTGTTGGTGGAAAACTGCTGTATGTAAAAAATAATTTAAAATAAACGTGAAATCGTTGCTAAATGTGCTGGTACCCCAATGTTTTGTAAAGCTAGCATATATTTGAGTGTGAACTGAAATAAAAAGAGTTATTTACTAGATTAACTATACTTTGTACCGGAAGTTAGAGCGCTATTTTCTGTAAGGACAATCTATGTTTTTATGTGATTGTCGGTTAAGTAACGTCCCTATCCCGTAATCAACAGGCACATTTTACAATAGATATACAACGTTTGTAATCCTACAGACGACTAGGTATATATATATATAACATATAGTTTGAGAATCCAGACTCTATAGACACAATATAAACGGTTTTAACCCCCCAAAACGGGAGCATTGTATTAAGAGTTACCAACTTATAATTCATTTTACCCATATTCAATCACGGGTATTTTAAAAACCTGTGAATAAAAAATATACTTTCAGTCGGCACATATACATTATTATATGGCCTGAACACCTGGATAGAGTTTTGATAAACGGTTTTGTAGTGTAATTTTACCGTTATTTGGTGTGTTAGTTTCTTTACAGGAGATATTTCGAGACATTGAAATCACGATGGTTTCCATGACTTCGCGTTTTAAAAATTTCACATGCACATATGGTAAGCAGGAAGCGCAACATCAGTTAGCTTTCAAGCGAGAAAGATAGATTGTCCCACAGAACGATAATGTCCGATTACAACGGATTTAAAGCGCGAAACGGTTGATAAGCGGGGAACTAGTGTTGACATTGAGATATGTACAAGTAAATACTTGAAATGAGGCAATGAAAATGACATTAATCATCATCATCATCATCATCATCATCATCATCATCATCATCATCATCATCATCATCATCATCATCATCGTCGTCGTCGTCGTCGTCGTCGTCGTCGTCGTCGTCATCATTATCCTTATCGTCATCATTATCCTTATCGTCATCATCATCCCCACCAACATCATCGTCATCATCATCATCAGGACTCACACCACTATTATCTCCCTTGAATACTCGTGCCCTACAGATGAAGGAGGTAGATAAAAAAAAGTAAGTTCGCTTTTCTACATTTTACAGGATACATTGATTTATCTTTACCAGGTTCTAAATCTACAGCATTTTAGGAAGAGATCCCAGAAAAATGCATGTTGATATAAGATTTCTAGCTAATTCTGCCTCATTTTACACATCATGGGTCTAATCTCCACGGGGTTGTATTTTTGTCTAAATTTTGATAGGTGTCAGGCAAACATGAAATTAAAAAAAGTTCAATCTGGTAAATATTCGTTAAAAGTTAATAGCATGCAGATATTGGATCAATGAAGAATTTAAGCATAAATACATGTTGCAAAATCTTTTTTATCTCTATGCCACGAACAAAAACATTACAATGGGACCCTATGGAAAATTAATTGTGGTGTGAGACGATCATCGTCGTCGTCGTCGTCGTCATCATTATCCTTATCGTCATCATTATCCTTATCGTCATCATTATCACCACCAACATCATCGTCATCATCATCGTAATCCTACACTTCAAGAGCAGCTGTGCCAGCGTCATCATCATCAGCATCTTCATAATTATCGATATCAGCTAGCATGTTTTTCATTTCAACGTTATGTATCTGCATGTATCTGTAATTATCTGCATGTATCTGTTTATCTGCATGTATCTGTAATTATCTGCATGCATCTGTATTTATCTGCATGTTTCTATTTATCTGCATCTGTATGTATCTATTTATCTGCATGTATCTGTATTTATCTGCATGTATCTATTTATCTGCATGTATCTATTTATCTGCATCTGCATGTATATATTTATCTGCATGTACCTGTATTTATCTGCCTGTAACTGTATTTATCTGCCTCTATCTATTTATCTGCATGTATGTATTTATCTGCATGTATCTGTATTTATCTGCATGCATCTATTTATCTGCATGTATCTATTTATCTGCATGTATCTATTTATCTGCATGTATCTATTTATCTGCATGTATCTATTTATCTGCATCTGCATGTATATATTTATCTGCATGTATCTGTATTTATCTGCCTGTAACTGTATTTATCTGCATGTATCTATTTATCTGCATGTATCTGTATTTATATGCATGTATCTATTTATCTGCATGTATCTATTTATCTGCATCTGCATGTATATATTTATCTGCATGTATCTGTATTTATCTGCCTGTAACTGTATTTATCTGCATGTATCTATTTATCTGCATGTATCTGTATGTATCTGCATGTATCTATTTATCTGCATGTATCTATTTATCTGCATGTATCTGTATTTATCTGCATGTATCTATTTATCTGCATGTATCTATTTATCTGCATGTATCTACTTATCTGCATGTATCTATAGATATAAATAGATACATGAAGATAAATAGATACATGCAGATAAATACAGATACATGCAGATAAATAGATACATGCAGATAAATACAGATACGTACAGATAAATAGATACATCCAGATAAAAAGATACATGCAGATACATACAGATACATGCAGATACATACAGATACATGCAGATAAATAGATACATGCATATAAATACAGATACATGCAGATAAATTGATACATGCAGATAAATAGATATATGAAGATAAATACAGATACATGCAGACAAATAGATACATGCAGACAAATAGATACATGCAGATAAATAGATACATGCAGATAAATAGAAACATGCAGATAAATACAGATACGTGCAGATAAATTGCAGATAAATGCAGATACATGCAGATAAATAGATACATGCAGATAAATATATACATGCAGATAAATACTGATACATGCAGATAAATACAGATAGATGCAGATAAATAGATACATGCAGGTAAATACAGATATATGTAGATAAATACAAATACATGCAGATAAATACAGATGCATACAGATAAATAGATACATGCAGATAAATAGATACATGCCAATAAATAAGATACATGCAGATAAATACAGATACATGCAGATAAATAGATAAATGCACCATTTCTGCATAAAATCTGAATAAAACAACATGGTGATATATTTAAAATCAACATAAAACTAACTATATGTAAGCATATACCTATAACGTCTATGCGCTTTGATTATGTAGAAAGTAAATGTAAAAAAAAAAAAAATCCTCAGTCATAGATAGCTTGTTAGTATAAAAAAGAGTTTGTTTTTAATCATTATGTTCACATTCAGACAAAATGAATTTTGAGATTCATGATAATAAATTATATAGTATGATCTTTTCAAATGATAACTATCTCCAAACTATGTAATGTGTTATGTGTTGTGCTGAAGTCATTATTGAGAATGAAATTTCAGTGGGTGTGGGTTTTTCGTTTGTTTGTTTGTTTGTTTGTTTTGTTTTATATTCAAAATAGTCGACCATCTTTGTTTTTAATTAATTTGATAACGTTTCCTTTCAATTCCTTTATAGAGTTTTTGTTCAGTTCAATATTTTTAATGTCTGCTATGCTGGTATAAATTATACAGTGCTGCAATGCAATCACATTCTTTAGGAGGCTTTGACCTGTAAATTCAGGTCAGCGTGTCCGTCTAGAAACACATTATGCTAAATCTTCTCCCAGGTAGAAGAATTTTGGACGTTAACGTTTAAAAACGTAGAAGCAACATTAGCAGTGTCAGCAGTGTCATCATCATCATCATCATCATCATCATCATCATCATCACCACCACCACCACCACCACCACCACCACCACCACCACCACCACCACCATAACAACTTCCATCATCATCATCATCATCATCACCACCACCACCATGACCACCACCATCATCATCATCGTCACCACCATGACCACCACGGTCATCCTCATCACCATCATCATCATCATCATCACCACCAACATGACCATCATCATCATCATCATCAGCAGCAGCAGCAGCAGCAGCAGCAGCAGCAGCATCACCACCACCACCACCAATATGACCACCACCATCGTCATCATCATCATCATCATCATGTTCAACATTGTTCTTTCTTTCAACGTAGTGTTTAAGAATTGTTGAATGCCGTAGTAGTAAAACCCACTACTAATCCAGGTATTTGCATTTCTACGTGACACCTGATTATGCCACGAACGACCAAATATTTGGACATGATTGTGTCGTTAATACAGCTACAGTAGAGTAAACAATGATTTAGATTTGCTAGCATGAAACACATATCCATTTACACCATCAAGATTACGAATTCCGTATTTTCGTCTAAGTCCTAATGACGACGACATGATGATGATACTGGTGATGACGATGACGATAATTATTAGCATTATTTTGATGATACACATTTCTGATCCATGAAAAAAAACAAAAAACATTTTCTATACAAAAATGGTTTTGATGTGTAAACTTCATCCCACAAATTTAAAAACAAGTGAATTTATTTGAGATTTTGTTAACGCACAATTTAATTGACATAGACCGTACCGTTTCACGGACAGCGTAATTTGGTTATGTGCACTAAAATTCAAGAAATCAAATTGTTTTCAATACTTTTAACTAATAAAAGACCTAAATGGTAAATATCACTTCATGAAATCATTTGAAAGTTTCATCTACGCAGACGATCGCTTTCATTGCAGGTATTTATGGCCCGAATAAAACATCGTATCTGGACAAACAAGCTATATCACTAAATAAATATTAAGTTATACCACATAATTATAACTTAATAACACATTTAACTATTCAATGTACTACTAATTTATCTTAATTATAATTGTCAGATTGAAATTATAAATTAATACTATTCTTATGAAGGATATCCATTCAGCGTGTGACAGGCGCAGCTCGACAGGCGGGCCACCCATACGGCATATTGCGATGCATATAGGCATTCTTAGTGGTACAAATGATATAAAATAGCCATACAAGTCTATTGTTAGTTCGAATTTTAGTTCGAACGATACGGTCAAAAGCGGTTCCCACTCTAAATGAAGTTAAGTGTTTAAGTAAAATTTGAAGATATCTTAACTCATTATGAGATATGCCAATAAAAGATTTGAAGTTTTGACTAGCACTTCAAGAGCTTGTTGGTTGAAATTGATGGCAGGGTTCTTATGTCTGCCCACGGAGTTGAGTGAGGGTTTTTGTAATTTTCACTTTGTTCAATGACGTAATTTGATCAGACACAGAAAACTCAAGTTGTGGGTAGGAAGTTATGGAAACACAGCCAATCATTTCATTATCTTGCTACATCTTGATGGCTTGATTAAACGACATTATTAGTGCTTTGTGCGACTGTATTTACAATTTATTTTGTTATTATGATACTTAATATAGTAGGACATATTATTTGACAAACGTATGCCATTGACATGCACCGTGTTTACATGAACCAAGACAGCATTCTCTAGTCACAATATGGTAATTTGCGATTTCTTAATAGTACACAGATGTAATGATAATTTTTCAAAAATATTCAATGATGTCTACCATATTTTCAGATTTACATCTTTGTTTTAATTTAGAAACAATAAGATCGTTTCTTGACAGTTTTAGGATCGAGAGCGTGACTAATGTGTCATTTTCACAAGCAATGTTTAACAGCACTAGTAGAGTGCGACAAAGTCCGCACACCCTGTGGAGTCTTTGTTGTTTTGCAAGACTCACTCTCTATATATTGCAATTAATTAAATATATAATGAAGATAATCGGTAATAGAACAAATGACGGATAATGTTTTAAAGGAAATACAGA